>SKCR01010114.1:0-116810 GCA_019454045.1 Zanthoxylum bungeanum
CCAGGGCTTTAATAGGTCTGTGTTACGCCTCTGCTGGGTATATTGAGAATCGTAGTGTATTGGGTGTGGATGTCAAGATGGAAGTATCACTTCAGTCATATGGAGATGATGGTCACGTAGGATGACATACTGATGCTCTTATATGCTGCAGTTATCGGGATAATATGACTAGGTCATGTTTATCCGATTATAGAGACTAGTTACCAGAGATCCGACATGTACTTCGTACGGGCAGACACAATTCCACCCCAGACCTATCACGTGACATCCGATACTGGATCGCAATATGCAATACTACATATACTACGCCTGATATATATTACATATTCCTTTAAGAATATTTCTAGAGAATTGGGTAGGCACGGTGCTTTGCTAGAAGCCAACCATGTCTTGTAATCGGTAAAAACGTAGTATTAGGTACGTACGTGTTCGGATAGTCTGACGACTGGATTTACTGCCAATATATCCGGGGATCTCATGGGTCGCTTCCCGAAGATTCATCGATGACGTATGACTCAGACATAATTAATCTAGGATTAATTATTAGAGAGAGAAAATTAATCTGTGATTAATTACAGAGATATTTTATCTGGGATAAAATATTATTTAAAGAGAGAGGACGATTAATTTGGAATTAATCGATAAAATAATATATTCGATATATTAAACGAAATTAGATTTCGACGCGGAATAAAAATTAGATTTTAATTCGGGCTAACGAGTTAATTTAGAATTCATTCGTTAGCGACGTGAATAGTAATTTTGCTAGGCATAATTATTTTAATTAAATTTGATTTAATTACGTCGCAACGGAAAATTCGTTAATTCAGAATTAACGAACCCGAGCCCGGAATGTGTTTGCGAGGCCACTCCGATTTTGAATCAAGTGCGGCCACAAATCACATCGCAAATCACTCACATGTCACATCCACTTTTTGTGATGTGTGTCATGTCACCTTTTTGGTGATGGAGGTGGTTGAGAGCAATTAATGCTCTTTTCCCTCCAAATTGCTTTTGGAAAGCATATACCAATGTGTAGGATTTTGTGATTAGGTTTTAGAAACCAAAAAAAACACTTCTCTTCCTCTCTCTCCCTCATTCGGCCTTGGAGCCATTTTCTCTCATAAGTTCTTGGCTTGGCCGAGAACAAGAAGAAGCAAATAGAAAGATTTGTGGAAAATTTTTCAATGATGCTAACACATCCAATGGGTCATTCAAAGGTGATAGGGAAACCCATTTTCATGAGCATGGAATCCATTCATAAAGCTTGGAGCTTGGAGCACAAAGGAGAGGCATGACTGAAACACTTGGAGCACAAATAGAGGGCTTGGCCGAGACATCCATGAAGAAATTTTTTGTTGTTCTCCGCATCGCAAAAGCCGATCAAATTGAGTATTCCGCAACTTTACTTTGATGTATTCGCACATTTCATCGCTTAATTTGATCTTGATTTGACCTAGAAAATCCAACAAAGACCACATACACCTACCCTGATTCGGATTCCCATAGACACATAGTCATACTACCAATGAGATTCCGATGGGTCTATGCAGAGCGAAGCTGTTCCCGGTCCAACGGCTAACAGAACCTCCTATCACACTTGCATAAGTATCTGATACTTAAATATATGAGAACTATGCCGTTAAGCTTCCATAACGCGCACAAGTGTAATACTAGTCTATTCCGTATTATCGATGTCCAGTCTCGATAATACTACGACTATGGATGTTTAATGATTAAACCTTTCGTGGATTAATATTGTCTCATATCTTATTAATCTGGAACTAATCATAAGGACTTTTATCATTTATATATATCCAAGTAATCCAATTACAACATGATAAAATTGCAATTTCCTTTGTCACATAGTTAATTTGTACAAAAATTCCATATCTTTTACAAATAGTGATGCTATGGGTCATATTTGTCCAACACTCGAACCCTCCGAACCTACCTGGATTTATTTTAACACTATCACATCAATACATGGAAAATCCATTTTAACCGAAAACTTACATAATCTATCAGATCGATCCAATTCATTCTGTTTTCACTTGGATTCTACCAAATACATATATTCAATATACTTATACTCAAACAATTAAATTTCTTTCATTACGCTACTCTATGAAACTACTGGATACATTCGAACATTAAACGATAAAATTGAAATTAGCGGATTTTTACCGGGAGGTCTTGCCGAGATTTCGAGGGCATATACGGACTCCAAACAATACCACGAATGTGCTGGAATCGACATAATTTTAATCGAAGACGCTATTCATTCATGGGTCACTATTCACCATCGCTTACTTCCTCGTTTTACGTGCAACCGTGAACGGAATGGAAAATCAGTCACCACCAACTTATAATACTCTCTAAGAATTTCGATTTTGAGGGTGGCTCGGGCAGTGAAACAAAGCAACGAGCCAGGATCAAGAAACCGAAACTCGAGTACATACCCATTAGGGAAATTAGTCACCACAAGACAGAGTGGTGGCCGACGCACCCATATTCGTCACAATGGCCTGCAGGCTACCGGCGCGATCAGGGGCTTTCCAAACCATTTTGGGGATGGGGGGCCGTGTGGGGTATTTAGGGAAATTATGCCATTTCTACAATTTTCAAAAACTTAATGCTATTTATCGAAAAAAATTTGAAAATTAAATCCCCGGAAAATTACTATTAGGTCCATGCCATGAGGATTTCTCAGAAATTTTCATTTTAGAAGCCATTCTCATGTAAATATCAAAACGTGTTCAACACAAAAGTTGTTCGTCTAGGAAAAAGAGTCCAATGGTTCAAGAATGAGCTCAATCAGATTTTTTATGCTATTTTTATAACCGAAACAACAAACTTTTATGCATATGATGATATAATCAGAAATAGCGTAATCGGTTTTTGAAACCACACGTTTTCCAACGCGATGAAGCTTCACATTAAAACATTCCGATCTATTTTCCAACACATAAACTCTTATTTTCGAACATCATTCAGTTCCAAAATCTAAACTTTAATTCGGAAATCTTATAGAATTACTCCAAAAATTCAGGATATTACACCATTTGTTGACCGCCAGTTAATTTAGTTGACCTTAGTGTTAAAATATAACGGTCAAGTAATGGTCAAATAAATTTTGATGGAAATTAGTAAAATATTATCTTGTTATAAATTTAATAATAAAAATATAATATTTCAAAATTACTAGTACCCAATTATTATTTTATTATAAATTTAATAGTAAAATATAAATAACCATAAATAAATATAGAAAAAAAACTAATGGCTAATACCTAATTAAGCATGTTTAGATATTTGGTCTCGTGGAGACTGCATTTAAATTCCATTAATGAAGCAACGAATGTAATCTAGAAATGAAGTTCCATGCAATATATATATGTAGCCTTCTGATCATGCATCCATAAAAATAAAAATAACAGTTAATATATTTATTCCCTCAATATTTCTTGCAATAACTCAAAATTTTAATAAGGTATTTTAGTCTTTTCATTTTAAAGTCCGGGCTAAATTGGTAAATTGGTCAAAATTTAAATTTACAAAATAGAGACCAAAAAGATAAAAAATTTATTTCTTGTATCAAATTTAAAAAAAAAAATTGCATATAATTATAGCATAATTAGATTTTTGAAAGACAGAGTTAGAATATTTTCCAATTTGCTCTTGATGTCAACTGTAGGAGTTTTCGCGTAGACACTTCACTGGAAAACTTCTCACACAACAGAAATTGCATATAGGCCTCGAGATTATACTTGGAAAATATTTTTCTTCCTCTTTCTTTTTTATCTCCGAATGGACACCCCCAAAATCATCCTTGTGATTTGTGACAATTCAGGGATTTAGAAAGACCCTCCAGTCCTGCGATTTTAGAGGAATTCAGAAGATTTCAATAAATTAGAAACAGCCTCGAACAGTCCCAAAATATTCTCAACTGGTTTGGAAATTGTTTGCGTAATTTTCTACACGCAAAGGAAGAAAACGTGTCAGGTTCAAACCTCCTGAGACAAAGTCCCAGCAATGGGTGTTTGATTAAGTGAATAAGCCTCCAAGGGGCGCAAGCACATAAATTACAGTCCTAAGAGTTATGAAACTAAGAAATAAAAAATATGCTCGTTTGAGTCTTCATTTCATCAGGGGTTTTTCCTCTTTGTACGAGTGAGCTTTTATAATGAAGCTTGTAAACCACTTGGGCAGTTCCAGTAACTCCCTACAACTGCTGGATCACGTCTTCAACCGTTGAACTGTGCGTCTCAACTGCTTGATCGTGGAGGGAAAAACTGCTTCACTGCTGTAATTGTGGGATCAACTGCATCACGTGTTCTCGTTCTAATCGCTGCTTCGGTCGTCCTGAGTTCTTTGTTGCTCTTCTCTTCGTCGCCATTCTTTCCTTCGTCGCCCTTCTTGCCTTCGTCCTTTACTCCTTCGTTCTAGGGTGATTTCGCTCTAGGGTGACATTTCTTCTTTTGTCAACAATTGTCCCATAAATTCATCTTGATTGAATTGGAAGTGAAAATCGAGGTGAATTTCTCGGCCTTCCATCCCGGTTCTTTCTTCTCGTTCATGGGAGGCCACTACACTAATTGAGGGCTGGTCTGATGGGCATTCTTTCTCGCCCTCGACTAGCTAGCTACTCGGCCGATCCTTTAGGACAGGTAATCTACGAAAGCGGGGAGTGCAATACCCTCCACACAGAGGAACTCGGTCAGCCGCTGTCAACGGACGTAACCCATCCACAACCAGGGGATGCAGTACCTTCCACACAAAGGACTCTGGTCAGCTGTTGCTAACAGATGTAGCCCATCCAAAACATTACATTCCATTTCACACCTCACGCCGTGTGGATGGCCGTTTGCTAACTTTTTTACATTCCATTTCACAACTCATTAAAGAAAAACTTTTATTTCCGATAGCCCTTGTTCCATGTAGATCATTTATTTTTTCCGGCTTCGTTCTGATCCTTCTGTTCTTTCCCCTTTCATCGGTTCAGTAAGTAATTTGCTTGGTTATGAAAGACCAAGCTGAGATGCTCTGAGTAGGACTGGCCCTTGGCCGGGCGGTTGGAAGAGGTTACAGCATTTTTTATTTTCCTATAAGCTATTTTCAGAGCATACTCTTTAACCCTCCTCTTTTTATATACTCTCAAGACATGACACTGTTCTCATTTGCAATGATTTCCATGTGCTACCTGACCGATTGACCGGTTCTCTGCCCTAGGCCTGACTTTGTCAAAAGTAACCTGCAGTCTGATGGTTTTGTCACATCAACTCTGCTTTTCTTATGTCACGCGCAACAATAATGGTGATAGCCTGGACGATGCTTCCGGGGGATGACTTATATTGACACTTGTATTTGGCCGATCTAGTGAAGGCCGATGCTGAGATGCCGAGGCTTGGCCGATCTATTGAAGGCCGATGCTGAGATGCTGAGGCTTGGCCGATGCTGAGAGTGTGGCAAACCTGAGGGAGAAGTTCTTGCCCTGTAATTGAGGGAGAAGTTCTCACCCTGTAATTGGTTAGGTCGTCCTTTACAGTCCCATGCGAACCCATCACTTCTGCAATAAATGTGTGACCTTTCCCAATACGCTCATCATGACACCTATTAATGAGCCATTTTTTCCGTCACTTCGGTGTTTCCTTTCGTCACACGTCACTCCACATCAAATCAAATCCCAACACCTGTCCAATGCGACTCTTTATTCTCTTCATTTTCTCATCGTTTCCATCTGTCGGCGATTTGCATTGCGACATCTGTCTCTGGTTAAATCTTTCATCCGTATATGTAAGGGTTCAGCCTACTCTGGTTTTTACTTTACTTTCGACCCTCTTCGAAAACCTCCATTCTTTCTTACCTCCAACCTTGCATTAATGGCGTCTTCTTCTTTTGTCCCAAAAACCAGTTCCTTAAGATGGCGATGGATGATTCCTCTGTGACCACTTTCGGTGTTCATACCCTCAACGAGAACTACGACCAGTGTACACTTGGTCCCATTTTTATTGAAGACGACACCATTGCCACAGCCCCGTTGGCTCAACAGTTCCCTTCCTCTTCTGGTCTCTTGTTTTCGGAGCCAATTAATATTTCTCCTTTGGCTCAATCCAAACAGATTCGCACGTGGCCCAAACATGACGCCTCGTTTGAGTCTTGGTTCCAACGTATGCTATTGCATACGGATACCTGTGCCTTTCTAGAGGAACATGGCTTCCTTTCCTTCATCAAACTTTCATTGGCCTTGCCTTCTTTTGACCGTAACCTGTTTCCTACCTCCTTACTCTTTTGGTCTTCTGAATACAATGTATTTATTTTCCCTGTTGGTCCATTTACTATTACTCTTCGTGACATCGGTGCTCTCACCGGGCTAGCCCCTCTGGGTGCACCCATCTCGGCCTGCACAACCTTCCGTTTCCCTCATCCTCTGATGGACTCTTCGTCATTTTCATCCTACTCTTCTTTTCTTCACACATTTTCAAAATCGGCCGGTCTTATTTCGATGTTGGAGCGAACGGCCTTCCTTCACTATTGGCTGTGCAAATATATCATTTGTGTGCCTAGCCAAAAGCATGTGGCGGGCTACCTCCTCATCTCTTCAGACCTTACCAATGGTCGTCGCTTAGACATGACATCCTTCTTGTTAGCCGTAATTTATCGGGGATTAGCCGTCCTTCAAAAACTTCGGTCGGGGGCTTCACCGATTGCTTCCGGCCCTCTGTGGCTCATTCAGCTTTGGCTGAGAGCCTATTTCCCTGTTTTCGACACCATTGATTCAAATCATTCTTATCCTTGTGCCGGCCTTCTTTTCGCTCAGCTTCGGCCATCTTCTCCTCTCCCTCGCGCTGTCTTTGAATATTTCTATACTCTTTCTCGGGTTCCCTCTTTTTTCCCTTTTTCTGTGGTGGACAGCCCGTCATTCATTCATGATATTCCTCAGTCGGAAGAGGACGAATCAAGTCTTCGCATATGGCGCAAGTTTTTATGCAGCCGCGACCTGATTCATGACATCCTAACCGGGGCCAATGGGAAGGCTGGAGTGGAGGTGTATTCGCCCAACTTCGTTGCCCGTCAGCTTGGCCTCGTTCAAGGATGGCCTCTTCCATTCTTCCATGCGCGTTCCGCTTCGTTAGATCGTTTTAAAGTTCTTTCGGTCTCTGACATGGAGGATTCCTTGTCGGAGACTCGTTCTTTATTTTCTTCTTTTGTCATCGTTCCTTTTGCTTCTTGTACATTGGTCCATTCTTCCTTTGACCGTTTCTGGCCAATTGGTCGTGAAAGATTTTTTTATCTGCCTTCTATGAGGGTATTTTCTACCATCCGGTTGTCCCCCAAGTCTTCTGAGCCAGCGGGGTCAAAGAAGGCAGCTGAAACGGCCAAACCCAAAAAAATTAAGCACGCTAAATGGAAACAGTCTTCCCCCAGTCATAGCTCGGATTCAGACGTGCCACTTGTACTTCGTTCTAAGGTATGAGTTTGAAGCCTGCCTTCTTTTGTACATAAGTTTGATGTAAATTGAGGTTTTAAAATTTTATGCTTTGTGCAGGCGCTTAAGATCGAGCCACCCTCTGCAATGCCCGAAACGACCCAAACTCCGGGGCCCAAAGCTCCTATATTTGAAGTTCTCGAGGAAGTGGGACCTGCTGAAGTTCCAATTATTCAGCTTCCATTGGATGAGGATGAAGCATCCGAGGCTCCAATCGTGGAGCAACCGCCAGAAGAGGGCGAGACAGCTGTTACCGGCGATTCGTCATAAGCCGATCCCCAAGGTATGGAGCCACATATAGAATTTGGTCGTTCGCATCCAAGTGTTGAGGAAATTCCAAGAGACCATCAGTTATTCGAATGTCCCTCTTCAGACGATCATGTACCAATTATGCAGGACCCGGACGACGAGGCTGAAGTGCTAGAGCCTATTCGGCCAGATGACGGGCCTCTTTGACGTCATCTCAAACGGCTTTACCCCTTAGTACGTAGGATGTTTGCCACAGGGCTTAGAGGGAGTTATAGGGATGTAGACGGCCTTTATAGTTTGGCCGAATTGGAGTTACTAGAGGAGGCTCGGTCTATGTACAAAGACGACATACTTCGTCGTATTTATGAAGAAGATGAGGTCATTTATATTTCTAATTCTTTCGATTCTGATCCTCCTGCAGATGCTCAGCCCACCACTGTGCCGCTACACTAATCGCCACAGGCAGTATCTTTAGGTTCTTCAGTGCATCAGACTTCGGTCTTCACACAGCCATCGTCCTCAGTTTTTCCGCCCTCTCCTCCTCGAGTGGAGTCTCATGTACCTTCAGCGCGAGATCATTCTGCGCTTGAATAGCCGTCATCTTCAGCTCCCCAATCTTCGACTCCTCTGTCTGTAGCTTCTGCTTCGTCAGCTCAATTATCTGCTGCTTCTGAACGGTCATCACCTCTTCGGGCTGAGTCTCCTACCCTTATGCAATAACATTCTCCTGCTCAGCCGTCGCCTCTTCAGGCAGCGTCTCCTGAATGTCCGTCTTTTTATGTTCCCCCGCAGCCATCATCTTCAGATCCTCCGCCTTTATCTCTTCAGCAAGAACTTGTGCAGCCGCATGTTGATGTTTTTGAGGCATCGGCGGATAGTCCATCTAGCTCGAATATTGGGCCTGGGGTGGTAAGTCTTTTGTCCTCTTCCTTTAGTTTATTACTCCATTTTATATCTGCTAATTTCTTCTTTGTACACATGCATCTGACCCGCTGCTGCAATCGGTCCAGAATATTTTGGATCTCACAGCTAGTTGTCTTCTGTTCCACCTCGGCCTTCCTCGCCTTCAGCCGGAGCCAGTACGGACCTGGAGTTCCTTCGGGAGATCATCGGCCAATATGTTTCTTTTACTATATTGGAGATTGGCCAGGCCGCTCTGCTAGAAAACATTCTCCAATTAGACAGAAGTTCCTCCGAATTAAGCCGACTACTAGCCCTCGATGCCTTGCCTATATCAGTAGATGATCGACTCTTCCTCCAAGAACTGCAGGATGATATAACGGATCTTATCTCTCGGTATCGTAATATACATAGTCAAAGGATCAGGCTTCGTTCTTCTATGGCGAAGAAATAAATGCTCCGCGGTTCTCTCGATGCCCTTCACCAGGCCCTTATGGAGACCACGGATGAAATGGTGACTGAGGAATCGGTTCTCCTGGACCTAGAGCGACAATTACAGGAAATCCAGTGTCTTATTGAGGGGAGCCGTATGAGGAGATAGGCTAAGAGGAGGGCCATTGCCGCCCAAGTGACGGAGGTGGATACATCTTTGGCAGAGTACGAAGGTCTGGCCCGTATCGATTTTGAGAAGAGCTTGGCCTATTTGGAGACAGCGGATTTGGAAGTTCAAAAGGAATGGTATCTGATGAGGGAGACGTTTTCAGCCATAAAGGCGTCGCCCGGGGATTTTCAGCGGACTTCGGACCAAAGCTAATAATGCCTTGTAGGACGTTACCTCGTCCAATCTCTGTACTTTTGAGGACATTTTCGTCCCGAATTAATGAAAATACATTATCATAATTCTGCATTTTATTTTTATTGCAAAGACATTACATTTGCATACTCCCATAGTGAGGGCATATATTTTTTCAAGTATTTGCCATTTATCGCCCTAGCATGCACCCTTCCGTTTAAATCTTTTAAATGATAGGCCCCATTTGGCAACACATCTTTTACCTCGAAGGGTCTTCCAATTAGGCGACCATTTGCCATATGCCGGATCTTTAGTACCAAGTGGCAATATAGTCTTCCATACTATTCGCCTTTTCTGAACGATTTAGCCATGACTCTGAGATTATATTCCTTGGCTATTTTTCTCTTTTGTGCTTCTAAACGATTTAGCACATCGCATTTAATATCGTCCAATTCCAGAAAAATCTGGATCATTGCTTCGTTGTAGTCTTCCTTTGTCAACGTTTTTTGCAACATCACCCTAGTGGATTCGATATTCATTTCTACTGGTAGTACGACCTCTTGACCATATACTAATTGAAATGGCGGGACCGAGGTACTCGTTCGTGGTGATGTCCTATAGGACCATAGAGCCAGACTCAAACATTAGTCCCATCGCCTAGCGTTGTCTGTCACCATCTTCCGAATCAACCCTTTAAGGGTTTTATTGGACGATTCCGTCTGACCATTTGACTGAGGGTAATACGGAGTGGTGTTCACTAACCGGATCTCATATTCGGCCAGGAAGCTTTTTACCTTCTCACCATTTAATGAAGTACCATGGTCTACCATTATTGTTTGCGGTATACCGAATCGGTGAATGATATGATGTTTTATGAACTTGACGATCTGCTCTTGGGAGATTTCCATTACCGGAATAGCTTCCACCCATTTGGTAAAAAAGTCGGTAGCAATGATAATGAAAGTATGCCTCTTGCTTGATGCAGGATAGATTTTCCCTATCAAATCTATCGCCCATCCTATGAATGGCCATGGTTTAATGACATGGATCATTTCGGTTGCTGGTGCCCTCTGAATGGGCCCATGCTTCTGAAAAGCAATACATCATTTGGCATATGAGATGCATGATTCTCCCACCTTCGGCCAATAATAGCCGCTCCGTATAACCAGCCATCTCATCTTTATTTCGGCCTGGTGAGCCCCACAAACATCTTCATGTATCTCGGCCATGATAATTTTGGACTCCGATGGCCCTACCCATTTCAACAACAGACCATCTTGGCATTTTTTATACAACACATCTCATGATACCACGTAATTCAAGGCTTTGAGTTTCAGCCTTCGATCTTTCCCACTTTCGGGCTGTTTTAAAAATTATTTGATCTCGCTCCTCCAATCATCCTCCCCTTGAACTTCAATAGTCATGACATCCGTCCCCCTCTTTCGCCTCATCAGGGCTGGCTTAACCTCTTCACTTCTATATATACCACCTATGTTTGTCTGCTTATATCCGGAAGCTGCTTGGGCTAAATTGTTTGCCACTTCATTCTTCACCCTCGGAACGTGTTCCAATTTTGCATGGTCAATTTGACCTACCAACTCTTTAGCCACACCCAATAGCGCCATAACTGATGGGCTTTTGCATTTAAAGGTTTCTATTACCTGTTGGATCACTTGTTGCGAATCTCCTTTAATAGACACGTGTATTACTCCCATATTGAGAAGTATTTCCAACCCAAATATCAAGGCTTCATATTCAGCCTGGTTGTTAGTGCAATATTCGTTCAACCTAATTAAGAAACGGAATGGTTCTCCCAATGGGCTGACTAAGACTATCCCCATCCCAGCTCATTTCGTTATGTTGGACCCATCAAAATACATCGTCCATGGTTTTAGACTGCATTCGTCTAATTCCATTTCTATTTCTCTGATGGTACTCAAATATGGGTGGTCAGTTAAGAAATCGGCTAAAGCTTGATTTTTTACAGCCTTTTGGGGCTCAAGTCGTATATCAAATTCTAATGGTGATAATGACCAGAAACCAACTCTTTGATGCAAGATAGGACGAGAAAACATGTACTTTATTATATTAACTTTAGTGATTAAGTACACTATATTCGGCCTAAGGTAGGCTCGTAGTTTAGTACATGTAAAATACAAAGCAAAACATAATTTCTCCATTGGAGAATAATTACATTCATAATTCAGCAATTGTCTACTTATATATTAAATGGCTCTTTCGATGTCCTTGCCATTGTCTTGCACGATCATCCCAGCTATGGATTGTTCTTCGGCTGATATGTATAACTTCATTGGTCGTCCTGACACATGGGGTATCATCACTGGCGGTTGTGACAAATATTTATTCAGGCTGTCGAAAGCCTTTTGATGTTCTTCGGTCCAGACGAATTCATCCTTGTCCTTTAACCTCTACAGGGAGGAGAACACTTTAGTTTTTCCTGCATAATTAGAGATAAATTGTCCTAAGAAATTAATTTGTCCTAAAAATCTCTGCAACTCCTTCTTATTTCGGGGTGGTTTGGCCTCAGTGATTTCCCGAGATTTATTAAAATCAATCTCAATCCCCCGTTGATGCACTAGAAAGCCCAGGAAGTTTCCTGCACACACCCCAAAAGCACATTTGGCAGGGTTCAACTTCAGTTTAAATTTTTTCATTCGCACGAAAGCCATTGTTAAATGGCTGAAATGTTCATCCATAGTCACAGATTTAGCCACTATATCATCTACATAGACCTCTACAAATTTTTCGATCATGTCGTGGAAAATCAGATTCATGGCCCGCTGGTAAGTAGCCCCAGTATTTTTTAGACCGAACGGCATCACCACCCACTCATAACATCCCAAGGAACCTGGACACCTAAAGGCCGTTTTATGTATATCACTTTCGGCGATGTAGATCTGGTTATAACTTACATACCCATCCATAAAAGAGTACACTTGATACCCTGCTGTGGAGTCTACTAAAGAATCCACCGTTGGCATGGGGTATTGATCTTTTGGTGTCGCCAAGTTTAAATTCCTAAAGTCTATGCATATTCTTAGCTTTCCATTCTTTTTCATAACAGAGATGATGTTTGACAACCATCCTACGTATCTGGTCGTCCTAATGAATTTCACCTCCAAAAGGCGTTCAACATCTTTCTTAATGTCAGGCATAACATTAGGTGCAAACCTTCAGGGAGGTTGCTTATATGGTCTATGGCTCGATATGTTTGGCAACCTATGCTCTACTAAGGTTCTATCTAAACTATGCATTTCATTGTAATCCCAAGCAAAACAGTCTTTATATTTCCGTAATAAATGGATCAGTTTTTCACATACCTGGGCCTCTAGTTCCTTACTGATGTAAGTGATGCGTCTATCATCCTTGCTTCCAAGATTTACCTCGTCCAATATATCCTATGCCCTTGACATGCTCGCTTTATACCGTCCGTTCAGAGTGTATTCTTCTTCTTCCAGTTCGCTCTTGTGATTTCCTTCCAGCAAACAATCTACCCCAAATGCCTCTCTTATCCTTTCTTCTGTCTGGTGTGCTAACAATTTATCCCTTAAGGCCAAAATCGCGGCTTGAGCTTCAGCCTCATTCTCTCGTTCCGACACATAGGCCATTAGATTGGCCTTAGTAGCCGCGAGTGCGGCTTGCTCTTTCTACTTGTTCTTCTTCATTTGAAATATTGTGCGTCGACTCCCCAAAGACCACTATGGTTGGCCTTGTTTCCACGAACAAGTCGTTTAACAGACCTACAGGGTATGGCTCGTCATTTTGAGCCACAATGGTCGAACTTTCCCCTTCATTCAAAACTCGGGTCGGCCCGTAATTTCCTTCGTACATGAAGTACTCGGCCGAATTTATCTCTGCAGCGAAAGGCTTGTTGTCGGCGTGTATAATTTCAACCTCATCTTTCTTGTTCAAGAAAACTAGGCATTGATGAAGAGATGAAGGAATGCATCGGCTACCATGTATCCAATCTCGTCCCAATAGCATGTTATACGTGGTTGGCCAGTCTATAACGAAGAACACCGTCGTCTTCGTAGTACTTCCTACTTGCAAGTCTAGTGGGACGACCCCTTTGGCCGTTGTCGCCCCTCCATTGAAACTTGTTAGCACAACTTCTGTATGGATGAGGTCCTCCTTTGACTTTCCTAAACGCCATAGTATCCTATACGGTATTGCATTGATGGTTGCTCCATTGTCAATCAATACTTTGGTGATGGGTATCCCATTGGCTTTTCCTTTCACATACAACGGCCGCAAGTGCTTGGTCATCCATGGTGGTGGTTTTGGGAATATCACCTTCCCTGATAGGCCTATCTGTTCACTCTCATTGTTGGTCAGAGGCATTTCTCCTCCCGTATTGTTGGACAAAATGACCCATAGCGTCACTATTTGCACAGATCATTGTGTTGTTGTAGCAAATTAACTATGTGACAAGGAAATTGCACTCTCATCATTTGTGATTAGATCACCATAGATATATAAATGAAGAGAGGTCCCTATGATTAGTTCCTGGACTGAGAATGATATGAGACAGTATCAGTCCCCGAAGGATTAATCATTAAATATCCATAGCCGGAGTATTATCGAGACTGGACATCGATAATGCGGAATAGGCTAGTATTGCACTTGTGTGCGTTGTGAGGGCACAACGTCATAGTTCTCATATATATAAGTATTGGATACTTATGCAAGTGCGATAGGAGGTCGTGTTTCACCGATGGTACGGGAAACAGCTTCGCTCTGGATAGACCCCTCGGAATCCCATTGGTATTATGACTGTGTCTATGGGAGGCCGAAATCAAGGTAGGTGTGTATAGTCTTAACCTGAGACTTGCATCACTAATATTTGCGATAATCGGTAGACTTTGGTCTTGGTGGTACAGGGCTTTAACCGGTTCTGCGTACACCACTTCTGGGTTTATCAGAGAGTCGTAGTGTATTGGGTGTGATGTCGAGACGGAAGTATCACTTCAGTCATAGTGGAGATGATGTCACGCAGGATACGGTACTAGTGCTCTTGAGTGTTGCGCAACCAATCGAGATATTGTGACCAGGTCATGAATATCCGATTATAGAGACTATGTTACCAGACATCCGATATGTGCTTCGGACGGGGTAGACACTTATCTAGCCCCAGCCCTAGCACGTGACTATCCAATACTGGGCCGATATGCACAATACAATCGTATACTACGCTTGATAACAGATCTCAATATTCTTAAATGGATATGTCCGGAGAATTGGGAAGACTTGGTGCTTTGCTAGGAGTCGACCTTGTCTCGTAAATCAGTAGAACGTAGTACTTGCTACGTACGTGATTCGGATACTCCGATGACCGTATTTACTGCCAACTTATCCGGGGATCTCATGGGTCGCTTCCCGATAATCCACCGATGACGTACAACTCGCACTCTTGAATAATCTGGGATTATATAGAAGAGAGAGAAAATTAATCTAGGATTAATTACGGAGATATTTTATCTAGGATAAAATATCGTCTAGAGAGAGATAACGATTAATTTGGAATTAATCGGTAAATTAATATATTCGATATATTAAATGAAATTAGATTTCGACGCAGAATTAAAATTAGATTTTAATTCGGGGGAACGAATTAATTTAGAATTAATTCGTTAGCGATGTGAATAGTGAATTCGCTAGGCGTAATCATTTAATTACGACGCGATGGAAAAATCGTTAATTTGGAATTAACCAACCCGAGCCCGAGTGTGATTGCGAGCGCATTCGTATTTCGAATTCGAGTGCGACAACGCAAGTCGCATCAAGCGTCAAATCAATCAGTCGCATCAAGCGTCAAATCACTTGTCACTTTGAGTGATGTGACTTGACAACATGTCACTTTAATAAAGGTGATGTGAATAGTGATGGACAAGATGTGTGTAATGATGGCTTTTATTGTTTGACCTTTTAGAAGCAAATTCAAATGAAATTCATTTGAAATTCATAAAAGTGTATAAGATACACTTGAAATTCAAATGTAATTAACTTAATACACAACTTCATCTATCTCATTTTCTCTCTTCTCCTCACGCCCAAACTGAAAAATGCTCACTATTTTTGAAGCAAAATGGCGTGAATAAAAGGGAAGCAAGAGTGGTTTTTCATGGTGAGAAATCAAGTGCTAGCACACTTACGAGTCTTGCGAAGGTGGTAGGGAGGTTCGCCCATGAGCCGGGATCCGTCGGACGAGGCTTGGACCTCCGTTTCGCAGCTCAATTTTCTATTTTTGAAGGCAGTGGACTGCATCATTTGGGCGTCATTGGCAGTGAGTTTTGTGGCTTTGTTCGTCTTCAAATCGACTCAACCGATCAATGTGAGTATTCCGCTACCTCCGTTGATGTATTCACGCATTGTTTTCATTGCTTGTTTGATCTTGGGACCTAGATAATAACCAACAATGGCATCAAGAGCTTAGGTTCAAGCATGAAAAATGTAGGGCTTAAAATTGGGTATTTTGGATTTGAGCATGATTTTAATGAAATTGGATGATTGAGCATGTTTTAATGTTGTTGTATTGAAGATTGATTTGATCAATTTCAAGAAAATGTGTTTGGAACAATTTTCCCCAATTTGATGGTGTTGGCCGAATGTGATAGTCATTTTGGAAATTTGGAATTTTGATTTTGGTTCATTGGATGAGTTGTAATCATTTGGATGATGTTAATTTGAGTCAATTGATTGAATTTTGAATTGAACAAAAATCCCCAATTTGCTTCACATGGCCGAATGGTATATGCCCTAATGTCTTGGATTTTTGATTTTATGAACATTGGATGTGTATGAAATCATTTAGGATGTTGATTTAATGTCGATTGTGGGTTGATTGGATTGAAACCAAATCGGATGTGAAATCCCTCCTTGGCCGAGACTTTAAGCATGTAATGGGTTTGATTTTTTCATTTATGTGTTGGACATATGATAATGATAATGAGCATGATTAATTGGACTAATATGTGTTTTGGAAATGTTGATTTAGTTGATTAATCATATAATACACTTTGGTAATTAAATTGGGAAATTGGATTTTTGAATTTAATTATTTGGGCCTATTTTTGATATTGGGCTTCTAATGTTGTAATTGGGCCTATTGGGCTTGATTTTATCAAGTTGGGTTTAGGCCAAATGGATTGGATCCAATTGGGCCCAAAACCTTCCATTAAGCCCAAATGCGACTTAATGAACCTTTAAAGTTCAATTGGCCTAATGGGCCAAGATTGATTTATGGGCTTATGGGGTAAATCCCGGATTGGACTTTGGTTATCGGTTTGACCCGAGTTGACCAAAAGTCCACGCCTTAAGAAATCAATTAAAAGCCCATTGGACTTTAATTGAATTGACGTTGGACGTTAATCGGTCTTTGAGACGCGTTACGATTAATTTGGAATTTAAATCGTAAAAGGTTTATTAATAAAGTGTAATGTTTAATTTGGAATTGAATAGTGAATTAGTATTAAATACATGTTAAATTTGATTTAATGATGTAGTTTAATTTAATTCATGAATTCGTACTTTGAGTACTTATTCGCAAAAACGAGTTTGACTCGAACAAAATCAAATCGTTGTTTGAACATTGGATGATCACTTAATTATCAGATTAATTAATTTGATTAGATTGATTGATAGCATGCTTATGTGTGTGAATACGTGGTTGTGTTGAATGAATAATGTATATCGGATGGATATTAGATGGGTGGGCAATTTTAGAAATTGTTGTAATAAATTCGATTTATTAAATTGGACCTGCGTGTCCAGCCTTATCACCTTCATTCTCTTTGTATTCTCTTCTCACCTATTCCCCTCTATGTAAATGAGGTTTCTTTAGAAGTGTAGTGTAACGGGTAGAAGTAATACAAGTGCTAGCTTGAGTGAGAAAGGGAGAGATTTGATCTAGGATCAATGTGTAAAGTATCCATCCGCATATCATTATTATTTATTTTCATACTCGCTTTATTATGTATTTAGAATGCATGTTTAAGGGTGTATGATGATGAGACCTTAACAAAGATAATTAAATTGGTAGCCAATTTGCACGCGAAAAACCCTCGTTAAATATCAAGCGTTTATTTTCCTTCCATTGAGTGATTCTTGCTCAAGATCCGAGATTGGCAGGGGTTGTTGGCCAAAGTCAAGCCCTTGTCCGTCGAAGATGTGTTTTAATCACGAGGCTTTGTTCCATATCGGTGTCGTGTCCAAGTTGTGGTTTGTTGGCCAAAGTCAAGACCACTTCTTGTCCATTGACATTGATTACGAAGCTTCCATGTCAATGGGTCCGCGCTTGACTGGGATCACTAGGTTTGTTGTGCCAAAGCCAAGGCCTAGTTGATTCAGAGGAAAAAGGTTAGGGTATACATTCGATGTATAGGCATATATAAGATATATGTTTGGGACTTGGATGTCCACCTACTGGATCTAGGAGTTGGATGAGATCCAATTGATCTTCGAGATCTACCTAGTTAATTATCATACAATTTTGGCCAAAGTCAAGATTGTGTGATATTTAACGGGATCCTAGCCCACTAGGAAACACGGTTTCCCGAGTACTCGACAGAGGGTTAGAGGCTCGACGAAAAATAGTGGGAGGCAAGTATTGAATTTGCAACATTCGTTCGAATACTCGCTAAACGCGCTCATCTATATTTTACTCGTCATATTAATCAAAAGTATTAGTTGGACTAATATTTTATGTTGTTTTAAAAATATATATAGTTGGACTATATACAAACTCATTCAATATATAGTTGATTTTATAATTGGATTATAGTAATCAATATAATTGAATTAAAATTATAGTTGATTAAATAATTGGATTATTGTAATCATTATAATAAATAGTACCTTTTTAATTGATTAAATAGTTGGACTATTGAAATCAAGAAAGAATTGAAAAGTTGAATATTTAAAATATATAATCCTTGGATTAAATGTTTTAAATGATTTAATTTTATTGGGAATTAATAATAGGTTACTTTATTGATAAAATAACTTGTTATATCTAGGCCCATAATTAAGCAAATAAGTAGAGCATAAAATCTTTGGAAGATTTATGTGATGATGACTTTAGTGCTTAATATACTTATCATAAATCTATCTTTAGATTTAAAAGTATTAAATTGCAATTAATAATTCTTAGAGAATTGATTTGACTATTCTAGAGGTGAAAAGTTAAAGTTTACAATTGGGCGTGTTGCACAAGGTGCACATCGTTTCGATATTCCGAAACCCAAGGCTTGGCCAAAGGTTTTTGAAATATTGAAAAGATAATTGACATATCCCAAAGTGACTACCATTTGGATATGGAAGACACGAAGGAATTAAAGAAAGGGCGAGGCTCTGACTTTAAAATATTTGTCAAAGTTATGTTCACTACTAGTATTGAAATTGGATTTTAAATACTTAGTGTGGTACATAAAATATATGTATTGATGTTCAGAATCCGCTATGAGCTGGATACTGACTTCAAGCCGAGATTTCTCTGCGAATCGGAAACGGGACGAAAGTCGCTGTTTCGACCGTAGATACCTAAGTTTAGGAACTACCCTTGGGTATGTACTTAAATTAGGAACTGTTATAATGTAACTAGTTTGACTAGAGACATTATCTCTATATCAGTGTTTAATCCGTTGCGGATAAAACCTTTATATTCTAGAACACTAAGTGTTTCATTATATAAAGATGATACTGAGATAAATACATTAGATGTAAATAACAGAATTTATATTTTGAATATAATAAAATCTCAAACATATAAAAATGACAAATAAATAGCTCAAATTGATTTGATCAATAGAGACTTATTTGTGGCATTGTTGTCTAGGACACAATTAAACGAGACTCGTATATCCACACTTTTGAAGAGTGGGTACTAGGACTGATTTGACTATTCAAATAAGGTCTGCAAATCTAGTTTATTAGGTAAAGTACCTAAAATACTATTTACTTGGTAATAGTAAAAGGGCCACCGATCTGTTAGCCCTATTCATGGTGAAGTAAGTGGGCCCATATCTAGCTAGGCTAGATGTGAACATGAATATTTCGTGACCTTAACGGATGTGGCATCACGTTATGGTTATGTGTTTCTTTTGAAGAACACAAATCGGAAACTTTAGAGTTTCGACACGAAATAGAAAAACAGATCGGCTATAGTATTATTCCGCCACGGTAAGACCGTATTGGAAAATACTTAAGCAGTAAGTTTCATACGTACATGAAAGAGTACGGTATTCTTTCATATGAGGACTCCTCCCGAGACACGTCAGTTAGACGGTGTGTCCGAACTAAAACCGAATTTTGTTGGACATGATAAGGTTTATCACGAGTCGCTCTGAGCTACTGTTTCCTTCAATAGGATATGTATTAACAGTGCAAAACTTATTTAGAATAAGGTTCCATATAAATCTGTTTGACAGATATCATATAGGATATGAACAGGAAAGAAACGGGGTTTCTCACTCCTAATAATTTGGGTATGCCAGGCATAACGTTTGGATGATACCAAACTAAAACCCAAATTGGATAAGTGCCAATATAGGTTATCCTAAGGGAAACCTTAAGTATAGTACTTATAAATCTCACATGAGAACAATGTGATTGTTGCTCACCATGCGGTTTTTCCTGAGAGGAATACCGATATGCAGTGGTCAGTGGGAGGATAGTGATACTCGATGAAAATCGGAGTAATACTGTTCAAGGCACGAAGTCCTTAATGGAACACAAATAGTTCATCTATGATGAATCTGTACCATTAATCTTCAAATACACAAGAACTTCGTAGATCGGATAGAGTCAGAAAACAACCTAGGGTATGGGTTTCTGATCTAACCTCATAAAGATGTCAATCTTATGAAGGTATATCCACCGACTACGTTTTGAGGAAGTGATACGAGGTATCGACTCCCTATTATGGCAAAGTGCCATGAGTCCGAAATGGATTCCATGTATAACAACTATTTTGGATACTAGTTGTTGTACCACAAGGCATTGTGCCTATTGGTACATTAAACGTCTTCAAGGAAGACATACATGGAAGGCAACATACCAACGTACAAAGCTGGGCTTTTGACGGAAAGGTATCGTTATCAACATTGTGTTAATAACGGTTCAACCTTTTACCTGTTGCCATGGTAAATCCATTTTGAAGATGCTTGTTGATAACTGCATATTTCATTTATGAAATGTGTCAGTTGCAGATCAAAATCGCTTTCCTGAAAAGGAAACCTTTTGGAGGATGTTTACAACATCCTGACGATTTTGAATAACCGACAAACAAGGTTTGCGGGTTATTCGATCCATGTTTGGATTGAAGCAAGCATAAGGTTCTTGGAACTGTCGTTTTGAAATAATCATAATGGTTTATGATTTGACTCAAAACGAAATAATTCTTGTGTATATAAGGAGGTTAGTGGGAGAGCGCACTGACAGTTAAATTCCCATAAAGCAATTGTTGAAAGCTTGGCTTTCATAGAAATTCTCCGTAGAATTCTGGGGAGTAACAACCTTTATTCAAGGAATAAAGATCTACTGGGATAGATTTGGAGTTGTTAACACTCTCTGGGAAATTGTACATTTAAAATGTACTTGATAGGGTGTCTCATACGCTTCGAGCATATGGAGTCACAATCGGGTCAATCCAAGTGATAGTCACTGGATTGAAGTTAAGAACATCTGTTAGTATCTCAGAGAACTAAAGATGTTGTCTTAAACTATGGAGAAGGAGAACTTGAAGTGACTGGGATCACCGCTGCAAGTTTCCAAACAATTAAATACTGAGGTACTATAAAGTTTGAATACGGGACAGTGAGCTGGAAATATTCCGAGCAAGATAACTGTTGCCGAATAAACAACAAATGCGGATTATTGCTGCAGCTGAGGCAGCAATAGAAGCCATTTGGATCGAAAATAAATCTAATTAGATTAGATATAGTTCTGTTAGCAGCTGAGCTAGGCGTCAGCACATGCTAAGGAATTAAAGGTCTCATCGACGATCCAGATATATACTTCTATATCATCTGATTCGTTCGGATCATACATCGTGGCGATGTGATGATCGTATAAATCGCGTCAAACGATAATCAAACAAATCCGCTGACGAAAACCTTTCCTCAGCAATTTGAGCGAACCGTACATAGTTCGGGTGTGGGACACTTGAGTGACTGGCTATGTGCCAAGTGGGAGATTGTTGGACAAAATGACCCATAGCGTCACTATTTGCACAGATCATTGTGTTGTTGTAGCAAATTAACTATGTGACAAGGAAATTGCACTCTCATCATTTGTGATTAGATCACCATAGATATATAAATGAAGAGAGGTCCCTATGATTAGTTCCTGGACTGAGAATGATATGAGACAGTATCAGTCCCCGAAGGATTAATCATTAAATATCCCTAGCCGGAGTATTATCGAGACTGGACATCGATAATGCGGAATAGGCTAGTATTGCACTTGTGTGCGTTGTGAGGGCACAACGGCATAGTTCTCATATATATAAGTATTGGATACTTATGCAAGTGCGATAGGAGGTCGTGTTTCACCGATGGTACGGGAAACAGCTTCGCTCTGGATAGACCCCTCGGAATCCCATTGGTATTATGACTGTGTCTATGGGAGGCCGAAATCAAGGTAGGTGTGTATAGTCTTAACCTGAGACTTGCATCGCTAATACTTGCGATAATCGGTAGACTTTGGTCTTGGTGGTACAGGGCTTTAACCGGTTCTGCGTACACCACTTCTGGGTTTATCAGAGAGTCGTAGTGTATTGGGTGTGATGTCGAGACGGAAGTATCACTTCAGTCATAGTGGAGATGATGTCACGCAGGATACGGTACTAGTGCTCTTGAGTGTTGCGCAACCAATCGGGATATTGTGACCAGGTCATGAATATCCGATTATAGAGACTATGTTACCAGACATCCGATATGTGCTTCGGACGGGGTAGACACTTATCCAGCCCCAGCCCTAGCACGTGACTATCCGATACTGGGCCGATATGCACAATACAATCGTATACTACGCTTGATACAGATCTTAATATTCTTAAATGGATATGTCCGGAGAATTGGAAGACTTGGTGCTTTGCTAGGAGTCGACCTTGTCTCGTAAATCGGTAGAACGTAGTACTTGGTACGTACGTGATTCGGATACTCCGACGACCGTATTTACTGCCAACTTATCCGGGGATCTCATGGGTCGCTTCCCGATAATCCACCGATGACGCACAACTCGCACTCTTGAATAATCTGGGATTATATAGAAAGAGAGAAAATTAATCTAGGATTAATTACGGAGATATTTTATCTAGGATAAAATATCGTCTAGAGAGAGATAACGATTAATTTGGAATTAATCGGTAAATTAATATATTCGATATATTAAATGAAATTAGATTTCGACGCGGAATTAAAATTAGATTTTAATTCGGGCGAATGAATTAATTTAGAATTAATTCGTTAGCGACGTGAATAGTGAATTCGCTAGGCGTAATCATTTAATTACGACGCGACGGAAAAATCGTTAATTTGGAATTAACGAACCCGAGCCCGAGTGTGATTGCGAGCGCATTCGTATTTCGAATTCGAGTGCGACAACGCAAGTCGCATCAAGCGTCAAATCAATCAGTCGCATCAAGCGTCAAATCACTTGTCACTTTGAGTGATGTGACTTGACAACATGTCACTTTAATAAAGGTGATGTGAATAGTGATGGACAAGATGTGTGTAATGATGGCTTTTATTGTTTGACCTTTTAGCAAATTCAAATGAAATTCATTTGAAATTCATAAAAGTGTATAAGATACACTTGAAATTCAAATGTAATTAACTTAATACACAACTTCATCTATCTCATTTTCTCTCTTCTCCTCACGCCCAAACTGAAAAATGCTCACTATTTTTGAAGCAAAATGGCGTGAATAAAAGGGAAGCAAGAGTGGTTTTTCATGGTGAGAAATCAAGTGCTAGCACACTTACGAGTCTTGCGAAGAAGGTGGTAGGGAGGTTCGCCCATGAGCCGGGATCCGTCGGACGAGGCTTGGACCTCCGTTTCGCAGCTCAATTTTCTATTTTTGAAGGCAGTGGACTGCATCATTTGGGCGTCATTGGCAGTGAGTTTTGGGCTTTGTTCGTCTTCAAATCGACTCAACCGATCAATGTGAGTATTCCGCTACCTCCGTTGATGTATTCACGCATTGTTTTCATTGCTTGTTTGATCTTGGGACCTAGATAATAACCAACAATGGCATCAAGAGCTTAGGTTCAAGCATGAAAAATGTAGGGCTTAAAATTGGGTATTTTTTGGATTTGAGCATGATTTTATGAAATTGGATGATGAGCATGTTTAAATGTTGTTGTATTGAAGATTGATTTGATCAATTTCAAGAAAATGTGTTTGGAACAATTTTCCCCAATTTGATGGTGTTGGCCGAATGTGATAGTCATTTTGGAAATTTGGAATTTGGAATTTTGGTTCATTGATGAGTTGTAATGATGTTGGATGATGTTAATTTGAAGTCAATTAGATTGAATTTTGAATTGAACAAAAATCCCCAATTTGCTTCACTTGGCCGAATGGTATAATGCCCTAATGTCTTGGATTTTTGATTTTATGAACATTGGATGTGTGTGGAATCATTTAGGATGTTGATTTAATGTCGATTGTGGGTTGATTGGATTGAAACCAAATCGGATGTGAAATCCCTCCCTTGGCCGAGACCTTTAAGCATGTAATGGGTTTGATTTTTTCATTTATGTGTTGGACATATGATAATGATAATGAGCATGATTAATGGACTAATATGGTGTTTTGGAAATGTTGATTTAGTTGATTAATCATATAATACACTTTGGTAATTAAATTGGGAAATTGGATTTTTGAATTTAATTATTTGGGCCTATTTTTGATATTGGGCTTCTAATGTTGTAATTGGGCCTATTGGGCTTGATTTTATCAAGTTGGGTTTAGGCCAAATGGATTGGATCCAATTGGGCCCAAAACCACTTCCGTTAAGCCCAAATACGACTTAATGAACCTTTAAAGTTCATTGGGCCTAATGGGCCAAGATTGATTTATGGGCTTATGGGGTAAATCCCGGATTGGACTTTGGTTATCGGTTTGACCCGAGTCGACCAAAAGTCCACGCCTTAAGAAATCAATTAAAAGCCCATTGGACTTTAATTGAATATAACATTGGATGTTAATCGGTCTTTGAGACGCGTTACGATTAATTTGGAATTTAAATCGTAAAAGGTTTATTAATAAAGTGTAATGTTTAATTTGGAATTGATAGTGAATTAGTATTAAATACATGTTAAATTTGATTTAATGATGTAGTTTAATTTAATTCATGAATTCGTACTTTGAGTACTTATTCGCAAAAACGAGTTTGACTTAGACAAAATCAAATCGTTGTTTGAACATTGGATGATCACTTAATTATCAGATTAATTAATTTGATTAGATTGATTGATAGCATGCTTATATGTGTGAATACGTGGTTGTGTTGAATGAATAATGTATATCGAATGGATATTAGATGGGTGGGCAATTTTAGAAATTGTTGTAATAAATTCGATTTATTAAATTGGACATGCGTGTCCAGCCTTATCACCTTCATTCTCTTTGTATTCTCTTCTCACCTATTCCCCTCTATGTATATGAGGTTTCTTTAGAAGTGTAGTGTAACGGGTAGAAGTAATACAAGTGCTAGCTTGAGTGAGAAAGGGAGAGATTTGATCTAGGATCAATGTGTAAAGTATCCATCCGCATATCATTATTATTTATTTTCATACTCGCTTTATTATGTATTTAGAATGCATGTTTAAGGGTGTATGATGATGAGACCTTAACAAAGATAATTAAATTGGTAGCCAATTTGCACGCGAAAAACCCTCGTTAAATATCAAGCGTTTATTTTCCTTCCATTGAGTGATTCTTGCTCAAGATCCGAGATTGGCAGGGGTTGTTGGCCAAAGTCAAGCCCTTGTCCGTCGAAGATGTGTTTTAATCACGAGGCTTTGTTCCATATCGGTGTCGTGTCCAAGTTGTGGTTTGTTGGCCAAAGTCAAGACCACTTCTTGTCCATTGACATTGATTATGAAGCTTCCATGTCAATGGGTCCGCGCTTGACTGGGATCACTAGGTTTGTTGTGCCAAAGCCAAGGCCTAGTTGATTCAGAGGAAAAAGGTTAGGGTAGGGTATACATTCGATGTATAGGCATATATAAGATATATGTTTGGGACTTGGATGTCCACCTACTGGATCTATGAGTTGGATGAGATCCAATTGATCTTCGAGATCTACCTAGTTAATTATCATATAATTTGTTGGCCAAAGTCAAGATTGTGTGATATTTAACGGGATCCTAGCCCACTAGGAAACACGGTTTCCCGAGTACTCGACAGAGGGTTAGAGGCTCGACGAAAAATAGTGGGAGGCAAGTATTGAATTGCAATATTCGTTCGAATACTCGCTAAACGCGCTCTCATCTATATTTTACTCGTCATATTAATCAAAAGTATTAGTTGGACTAATATTTTATGTTGTTTTAAAAATATATATAGTGGACTATATACAAACTCATTCAATATATAGTTGATTTTATAATTGGATTTAGTAATCAATATAATTGAATTAAAATTATAGTTGATTAAATAATTGGATTATTGTAATCATTATAATAAATAGTACCTTTTTAAATTGATTAAATAGTTGGACTATTGAAATCAAGAAAGAATTGAAAAGTTGAATATTTAAAATATATAATCCTTGGATTAAATGTTTTAAATGATTTAATTTTATTGGGAATTAATAATAGGTTACTTTATTGGATAAAATAACTTGTTATATCTAGGCCCATAATTAAGCAAATAAGTAGAGCATAAAATCTTTGGAAGATTTATGTGATGATGACTTTAGTGCTTAATATACTTATCATAAATCTATCTTTAGATTTAAAAGTATTAAATTGCAATTAATAATTCTTAGAGAATTGATTTGACTATTCTAGAGGTGAAAAGTCAAAGTTTGCAATTGGGCGTGTTGCACAAGGTGCACATCGTTTCGATATTCCGAAACCCAAGGCTTGGCCAAAGGTTTTTGAAATATTGAAAAGATAATTGACATATCCCAAAGTGACTACCATTTGGATATGGAAGACACGAAGGAATTAAAGAAAGGGCGAGGCTCTGACTTTAAAATATTTGTCAAAGTTATTTCACTACTAGTATTGAAATTGGATTTTAAATACTTAGTGTGGTACATAAAATATATGTATTGATGTTCAGAATCCGCTATGAGCTGGATACTGACTTCAAGCCGAGATTTCTCTGCGAATCGGAAACGGGACGAAAGTCGCTGTTTCGACCGTAGATACCTAAGTTTAGGAACTACCCTTTGGGTATGTACTTAAATAGGAACTGTAATGTAACTAGTTTGACTAGAGACATTATCTCTATATCAGTGTTTAATCCGTTGCGGATAAAACCTTTATATTCTAGAACACTAAGTGTTTCATTATATAAAGATGATACTGAGATAATACATTAGATGTAAATAACAGAATTTATATTTTGAATATAATAAAATCTCAAACATATAAAAATGACAAATAAATAGCTCAAATTGATTTGATCAATAGAGACTTATTTGTGGCATTGTTGTCTAGGACACAATTAAACGAGACTCGTATATCCACACTTTTGAAGAGTGGGTACTAGGACTGATTTGACTATTCAAATAAGGTCTGCAAATCTAGTTTATTAGGTAAAGTACCTAAAATACTATTTACTTGGTAATAGTAAAAGGGCCACCGATCTGTTAGCCCTATTCATGGTGTGAAGTAAGTGGGCCCATGTCTAGCTAGGCTAGATGTGAACATGAATATTTCGTGACCTTAACGGATGTGGCATCACGTTATGGTTATGTGTTTCTTTTGAAGAACACAAATCGGAAACTTTAGAGTTTCGACACGAAATAGAAAAACAGATCGGCTATAGTATTATGCCGCCACGTAAGACCGTATTGGAAAATACTTAAGCAGTAAGTTTCATATGTACATGAAAGAGTACGGTATTCTTTCATATGAGGACTCCTCCCGAGACACGTCAGTTAGACGGTGTGTCCGAACTAAAACCGAATTTTGTTGGACATGATAAGGTTTATCACGAGTCGCTCTGAGCTAACTGTTTCCTTCAATAGGATATGTATTAACAGTGCAAAACTTATTTAGAATAGGTTCCATATAAATCTGTTTGACAGATACTCATATAGGATAAGACAGGAAAGAAACGGGGTTTCTCACTCCTAATAATTTGGGTATGCCAGACATAACGTTTGGATGATACCAAACTAAGACCCAAATTGGATAAGTGCCAATATAGGTTATCCTAAGGAAACCTTAAGTATAGTACTTATAATCTCACATGAGAACAATGTGATTGTTGCTCACCATGCGGTTTTTCCTGAGAGGAATACCGATATGCAGTGGTCAGTGGGAGGATAGTGATACTCGATGAAAATCGGAGTAATACTGTTCAAGGCACGAAGTCCTTAATGGAACACAAATAGTTCATCAATGATGAATCTGTACCATTAATCTTCAAATACACAAGAACTTCGTAGATCGGATAGAGTCAGAAAACAACCTAGGGTATGGGTTTCTGATCTAACATCATAAAGATGTCAATCTATGAAGGTATATCCACCGACTACGTTTTGAGGAAGTGATAGTGGATCGAGGTATCGACTCCCTATTATGGCAAAGTGCCATGAGTCTGAAATGGATTCCATGTATAACAACTATTTTGGATGCTAGTTGTTGTACCACAAGGCATTGTGCCTATTGGTACATTAAACGTCTTCAAGGAAGACATACATGGAAGGCAACATACCAACGTACAAAGCTGGGCTTTTGACGGAAAGGTATCGTTATCAACATTATGTTAATAACGTTTCAACATTTTACCTGTTGCCATGGTAAATCCATTTTGAAGATGCTTGTTGATAACTGCATATTTCATTTATGAAATGTGTCAGTTGCAGATCAAAATCGCTTTCCTGAAAAGGAAACCTTTTGGAGGATGTTTACAACATCCTGACGATTTTGAATAACCGACAAACAAGGTTTGCGGGTTATTCGATCCATGTTTGGATTGAAGCAAGCATAAGTTCTTGGAACTGTCGTTTTGAAATAATCATAATGATTTATGATTTGACTCAAAACGAAATAATTCTTGTGTATATAAGAAGGTTAGGGGGAGAGCGCACTGACAGTTAAATTCCCATAAAGCAATTGTTGAAAGCTTGGCTTTCATAGAAATTCTCCGTAGAATTCTGGGGAGTAACAACCTTTATTCAAGGAATAAAGATCTATGGGATAGATTTGGAGTTGTTAACACTCTCTGGGAAATTGTACATTTAAAATGTACTTGATAGGGTGTCTCATACGCTTCGAGCATATGGAGTCACAATCGGGTCAATCCAAGTGACAGTCACTGGATTGAAGTTAAGAACATCTGTTAGTATCTCAGAGAACTAAAGATGTTGTCTTAAACTATGGAGAAGGAGAACTTGAAGTGACTGGGATCACCGCTGCAAGTTTCCAAACAATTAAATACTGAGGTACTATAAAGTTTGAATAACGGGACAGTGAGCTGGATATATTCCGAGTAAGATAACTGTTGCCGAATAAACAACAAATGCGGATTATTGTTGCAGCTGAGGCAGCAATAGAAGCCATTTGGGTCGAAAATAAATCTAATTGGATTAGATATAGTTCTGTTAGCAGCTGAGCTAGGCGTCAGCACATGCTAAGGAATTAAAGGTCTCATCGACGATCCAGATATATACTTCCATATCATCTTATTCGTTCGGATCATACATCGTGGCGATGTGATGATCGTATAAATCGCGTCAAACGATAATCAAACAAATCCGCTGACGAAAACCTTTCCTCAGCAATTTGAGCGAACCGTACATAGTTCGGGTGTGGGACACTTGAGTGACTGGCTATGTGCCAAGTGGGAGATTGTTGGACAAAATGACCCATAGCGTCACTATTTGCACAGATCATTGTGTTGTTGTAGCAAATTAACTATGTGACAAGTAAATTGCACTCTCATCATTTGTGATTAGATCACCATAGATATATAAATGAAGAGAGGTCCCTATGATTAGTTCCTGGACTGAGAATGATATGAGACAGTATCAGTCCCCGAAGGATTAATCATTAAATATCTCTAGCCGGAGTATTATCGAGACTGGACATCGATAATGCGGAATAGGCTAGTATTGCACTTGTGTGCGTTGTGAGGGCACAACGGTATAGTATAGTTCTCATATATATAAGTATTGGATACTTATGCAAGTGCGATAGGAGGTCGTGTTTCACCGATGGTACGGGAAACAGCTTCGCTCTGGATAGACCCCTCGGAATCCCATTGGTATTATGACTGTGTCTATGGGAGGCCGAAATCAAGGTAGGTGTGTATAGTCTTAACCTGAGACTTGCATCGCTAATACTTGCGATAATCGGTAGACTTTGGTCTTGGTGGTACAGGGCTTTAACCGATTCTGCGTACACCACTTCTGGGTTTATCAGAGAGTCGTAGTGTATTGGGTGTGATGTCGAGACGGAAGTATCACTTCAGTCATAGTGGAGATGATGTCATGCAGGATACGGTACTAGTGCTCTTGAGTGTTGCACAACCAATCGAGATATTGTGACCAGGTCATGAATATCCGATTATAGAGACTATGTTACCAGACATCTGATATGTGCTTCGGACGGGGTAGACACTTATCCAGCCCCAGCCTTAGCACGTGACTATCCGATACTGGGCCGATATGCACAATACAATCGTATACTACGCTTGATAACATATCTTAATATTCTTAAATGGATATGTCCGGAGAATTGGGAAGACTTGGTGCTTTGCTAGGAGTCGACCTTGTCTCGTAAATCGTAGAGAACGTAGTACTTGGTACGTACGTGATTCGGATACTCCGACGACCGTATTTACTGCCAACTTATCCGGGGATCTCATAGGTCGCTTCCCGATAATCCATCGATGACGCACAACTCGCACTCTTGAATAATCTGGGAATTAATAGAGAGAGAAAATTAATCTAGGATTAATTACGGAGATATTTTATCTAGGATAAAATATCGTCTAGAGAGAGAATAACGATTAATTTGGAATTAATCGGTAAATTAATATATTCGATATAATAAATGAAATTAGATTTCGACGCAGAATAAAATTAGATTTTAATTCGGGCGAATGATTTTATTTAGAATTAATTCGTTAGTGACGTGAATAGTGAATTCGCTAGGCGTAATCATTTAATTACGACGCGACAGAAAAATCGTTAATTTGGAATTAACGAACCCGAGCCCGAGTGTGATTGCGAGCGCATTCGTATTTCGAATTCGAGTGCGACAACGCAAGTCGCATCAAGCGTCAAATCAATCAGTCGCATCAAGCGTCAAATCACTTGTCACTTTGAGTGATGTGACTTGACAACATGTCACTTTAATAAAGGTGATGTGAATAGTGTGGACAAGATGTGTGTAATGATGGCTTTTATTGTTTTGACCTTTTAAAAGCAAATTCAAATGAAATTCATTTGAAATTCACAAAGTGTATAAGATACACTTGAAATTCAAATGTAATTAACTTAATACACAACTTCATCTCTCTCATTTTCTCTCTTCTCCTCACGCCCAAACTGAAAAATGCTCACTGTTTTTGAAGCAAAATGGCGTGAATAAAAGGGAAGCAAGAGTGGTTTTTCATGGTGAGAAATCAAGTGCTAGCACACTTACGAGTCTTGCGAAGGTGGTAGGGAGGTTCGCCCATGAGCCGGGATCCGTCGGACGAGGCTTGGAGCTCCGTTTCGCAGCTCAATTTTCTGTTTTTGAAGGCAGTGGACTGCATCATTTGGGCGTCCTTGGCAGTGAGTTTTGTGGCTTTGTTCGTCTTCAAATCGACTCAACCGATCAATGTGAGTATTCCGCTACCTCCGTTGATGTATTCACGCATTGTTTTCATTGCTTGTTTGATCTTGGGACCTAGATAATAACCAACACGTGTCCCATTCAGAAGGTGGTAACGTGACTGGTGTATTGTGAGAGACATTATTGACAGTCATTCTTCGATTTTCTACCATGGTAACGGTCCGTTTTATTTTGGGCGTCCCATACAGGACAAGGTATGAAGATCGTCCTAAGTCCTCTCCTAACGTTCCGAATGCAGGGTTGCCGGCGTCATACAATTCTTTGAGAACTCGATTTTGTGATATTCTCCTTCTTCGTGCTTCGGTCCTGACGTCTATTTCTTCTTATATGTCTATCATTTCCTCGTCCGATGCCTCTCTATCCATTATTGAGAGTGCCGCAAATTCGGTTTTATCACCATCATAAACATCTTCATTATTTTCAGATCCTCCACTGCTGTCCCCATTGAATTTCTCTGATAACAAGTAATGATTAGCCACAACCGGTGGCATACTACCGAATTGAATGACGATAGGGAGCTCTTCATCGTTTGTCTCGTATCGCTTTCGTCTATCAAACTTGGTACGCTCTTCGTAGTTCATTGTTGTCCCTCCTCGGTCTTTATTCTCTTTACTATTTTCATCTGGTTTCTTTACTACACCAGCATTACAGTCTGCGGTGAGCATCATTTCAACTTATTGGTGCATCATACGGCCATAATTTCGCTGGTATCGCCTCAGTTGCGTCATTGTCATTTCATCTATAGGAGGGTAATTCTTTCCTGGACGTTGTCCCAAATACGGCCTGCGGTACGAATGCCATACGTTGGGCCGATAAATCTTTGGCCTAAACATCCTCACATTTTGGATGAAGTTTTAATTCTCGCTGTAGAACCTTGGTGTGAATGTCTGTGGCTACCATGCAACTGGCTCTTTCTTTTCAGGCCTTTCGCAGGTATCTTCCAACTCTCTCATCCATTCTATATTGTTTTTCCACTGTATACAAAGGTTTTGCTGATCCTTCCGTTCTTGGGGTGCTTTAATCCTTTCCATAGCACTTGGACGATGACCATCACGTTCTTCATCTAGGACCAACTTGAACTTTGGCAAATTCAATTTGGTAAGATCCGAGTTGATCATGTTTAATTCCACTGGCTTTGGAAATAGATTGTCGTCCACTACCATCTTCTTTTCAAACGTTATTCGTCCAGATTCTATGGTATCCTGCAAAACATTCCGAAAAACAAGACAGTTATTAGTTGAATGGGACCACGCATTATGCCACTTACAATATTTTTTACCTCCGATTTGCTCGGCGCTTGGCAACGTGTTGCGATCGCTCAAACTAATCTGTTTGTCTTTATATAACTGATCAAATATGGCATCGACTTTTGTGATATCAAAAGAGAAGTTTCTACTCTTTTTATCGTTCTTTTTTTGGCTTGGGGTTCGGCCCACGCTTTACAAACGTACGGCTTCCCTTTAACCAATTCGGCCAAACACAAGTCGGCCAACTCGATGTCCATTTCGCCTACTTCATAATCGATGTTCCTGTAATACGTCCCTTTGCTAGAATTTTTCATTTGCTCTTCCTCCCTTAGTAATCGTTCATAACGCACCACACTAGTGATGAGTTGGGGGGAGGTCCCAAAATTCACGATCTTGAAATTTCTTTTTCAGGTCGAAATTGAGATAGCTTTGAGCGATTCTCACGAATTCTTTTTCTGGAAAAGACATGTAACATCGGCCTCGAGCCACTTTAAACCTCTGTAAGAATGTCTCGGCCCATTCTCCTGGTAACTGTCTCAGGTTTTCCAGATCGGCCAGGGCAACTTCAGATTCGGCCTTGTAGAATTGCGCATCGGATAACTGTTCCATTTCTTGCCAATTTTCTACTGAGTTTACCAGCAAGCTGATATACCAGGAGAAAACCACTCATAACAGTGAGCCGTGGAATAACCTCAACTTATGAAAATCATTTGTTTCTCCACACTGAAGGATAAATCGCCTTATGTGTTCCATAGTGGAAACTTCCCCAGATCCTGTAAACAGAGAAAAATCAGGTACTTTGTAATTCCTAGGCCACAGATACACCACATCAATCCAATTTGGATATGGCTTCCGATACCTCGGCCGAAATGGCCGTACACCCATACCGAATTGGTTTTGAAGAATTTCGGTCATCTGTTCTCTCAATATTTCATTGCCATTGAATGACATTGTTATGGGTGGTGGTTGTGGTCCTCTCACAAGTGGGACATAGTCGTGATTTTGTCCCTGAGAAACCTGGGGACCTTGGGGCAACACCACTTCATGTTGTACCATATTTGGCCCTTGGTGTAAGTTCGACCCTAGATATGGGCCATTGTCCCCTAGACTTATTCCTCCCGTGGAAGTCATAGGGACCGTGATTTCTTGTGGGGGAATATTGCTCGGACCAGCCTCCTGACTGCTTGGTGCAGGGGGAGGTGTAGTCCACGGCAGGGTTGTCCCCCCGTTTACACATCTGGCCATCAATTTGTTTAATGAGCTTAAGTGTTTGGCCATATTTTCATAATATGAGTTACTATTCGAAGTAATCTTCTCTATGATATGAGTATTTTGAAGCCTAACCTGCTCGACAATATCCTGTGTGAATTCACCGAACAATGCACGAACGGCATTAGGGCTGATCTCTCGCATAGATTCGTATCGACTAGCGTCCGCCAGACCATCGAAGTGACCCACTACAGCTGGAATGTGGGGCTGGTTGTTTTTCTCCCGTCCTCCCTCCTCCGTATTTGAGCCAATTTGAGTGTTTCTTTTCGGAGGCATCTCCACTACTTACACCAATTCTCCCACTGTGGTCGCCAAAAATTGTTTGTGGAATTTTCTACGCGCGAAGGAAGAAAACGTGTAAGGTTCAAACCTCCTGAGAAAAAGTCCCAGTAAGGGGTGTTTGATTAAGTGAATAAGCCTCCAAGGGGCGCAAGCACACAAATTACAGTCCTAAGAGTTATGAAACTAAGAAATAAAAAATATGCTCGTTTGAGTCTTCATTTGATCGGGGGTTTTTCCTCTTTGTACGAGTGAGCTTTTATAGTGAAGCTTGTAAACTAAACCGCTTGGGCAGTTCCAGTAACTCCCTGCAACTATTGGATCATGTCTTCAACTGTTGAGCTGTGCGTCTCAACTGCTTGATCGTGGAGGGAAAAACTGCTTAACTGCTGTAATCGTGAGATCAACTGCATCACGTTTTCTCGTTCTAATCGCTGCTTCGGTCGTCCTGAGTTCTTTGTCGCTCTTCTCTTCGTCTCCCTTCTTGCCTTCGTCGCCCTTCTTGCCTTCGTCCTTTACTCCTTCGTTTTAGGGTGATTTCGCTCTAAGGTGACATTTCTTCTTTTGTCAACAGAAATATTTTGGCAGCCCTTGACAGCTTTTATATCACCAAAAAATTCCCAAAACAACTCCAAATTTCAACTGTTAGTGCAAACTGCAGTGTGCGCAAGTTTGGAGAATTTTAGGACTGGTTTTAAAAAAGAAAGATTATGCATAACTGCACATGTACCAAATCTGGCCTAAAAACAATCTCCAATGAGTCATCTGCAACCCCAAATATGTTCTGCAAAAACTGAAATCACAGCAGACCCGTTTTCACTAAAAACCTAAATTGAGTGGGTTGTGAACTTGCCAACTGCAGTGATCAAAAAAGAAAGATGGGGTACTATATCTCGTCACTAGACTACTGAAATATGGACTCTCTATCACTCACAAGGATTTTCTCTAAAGGTTTTAGAGAAAAAAATCATTGCACTCTTTTTGTTTTTATTTTTGCTCTGTAGCGAAGAAGAAAGATATGTTGGTTAGGGTTTTCGTCTCAAAACTTATGTTTATAAAAGAGAACTAATCCATTTTTATAACTAGAGTTAAGGTTGTTTAATTGTAATCAAATTTTTTTAAAAAAAACTTAACCCTAATTTCCCTGATGAGCGTGTACACGCCCCGCCCAATTATTATTATTATTTTTTTTGGTTTTTCATTTAATCATTTCAATATCCAAATATAAGATATTTATTTTGAAATCAAATTTCAAAATTGATTAATCAAAGAATAAATAAATAAAAATAATTTAAACTCTTCAAATTAAATATTAGATTATCTCATAATCGAGTGCACTGAAACTTTATATTTAATATATAGTTCCCGATTGTGATTTAAAAAAATTATTAATCACACTAATAATTTGTTATAACATATAATTATGTATGTCAGATCATAATTAGACTTTCCAATTATTTTATGACTTCATATAATGTATTGAATAAGTAGGAGAACCAACTGGACTTGCAAATCTAAGCTCCAATAATATTGGGATATTGATTAAAACTCTTTAATCAAATATTTTGAATTATTAGCTTCAAGTTATTGCACTAAAAACTTGAAGCTGAACTCTCGTCACTGGTGGCAAAAAAGCCTAGGCCCAGCTTGGCTCGGCCCGAGCTCAACCAAAACAGCTCGGGCCCGGCCCGGCACGGGCTTAAAACAAATAAATATATATTTATAAAATAAATATATTTATATAATAAATTTTTTATATAATAAATTTTTTATATTAAAAAAATCAGGCCCGAGCTAAGCCCGGGCCTAAATTCAAATTGTCGAGCCTGTTGCCATCGTTATAGATATGTTTTATATCGAGCCACGTCGACGTCCTCCCGTATAATCATTGCATACCTCTAGACGTATCTTATAATTAGAGCTAGGTCAAAATGTCTGTTATATGTCTCAATTTGTTTTCGAATTTTTTAGTATCCTTTGTGATTCATTTGTTTTTAGGAATAGTTTCAGTTTTTTTGCGATATCTTGAGCCTGTATCATTTTTCAGTGATTTGAATATCGTTGGATAGTTTAGTGATAAGACTAAAACTTTTATTTTAAGTATTTTTCCCTAAATATATGAGTAATTAAGTCAAATTTAGCCCTAAAAGATGGGTTACAGTGACAAAATTTATCATTTTCGGCATTAAATTCATTACTATAATTTTGTGAATATAATAAAGAGTTTTAATTAATATTTCGAGATTATTGGAGCTCAGAACCGTAGGTGCATTTGGTCCCCGTGTTAGCTCGTTACACTAAAGAAATCCATGGAATAATTGGATAGTTCAATTATGAACTCACTTGAAAAATATTAAATAATTGAGAATTATTTATTGATGTAATTATTTAATTGATTAATAGTTATATAACGTCACACTTTGTGTTAATATATTGTCACACTTTGTAATTATATATTAAAATTTTTAATATATAGTGTTTATATTAAAGATTATTAGATAATCATTTAATATAAGATTTTATTTTTAAATAAAATTTGATTAAATTCAAAATCAAATATGTAATTTATATCATGATATAAGTTACATGTTAAATTTTAATTTCAAATTAAATGATATTTGATATTATATTTAATTTTTGAAATTAATAATTTATAGTGACAAAAAGGCACTCGGCCAAATATTATTAATTATATTAGGGTTATGGTTAATTTTGTACAAACACTTTTTTATTTTAAACCCTATATATAAATATAAAGATTTTTTCTTCACATTAGAACTCAAACCACTTCTTATCTTTTCAATGAGATTGAAAAATGAGAAAAGAGAGAAATCACGGAGGAAAAATTTTGTAAAGAAAATTTTCACCAAATGAGTTGATCTGAGCCCACCCTCAAGGATTTCTAGTGGAGTTCACTTGTCAAATGAACAGTTTCCTAAGACACCTCAAGTAGTTGAGGAAATGAGACATATCTCACATGCCTCTATTGTTGTAAGTCTTATGTATGTTATGTTTTGCTATGCACGAGACCGGACATCTGTTATACAGTGGGAGTGGTCAGTAGTTTTCAGTCTAACCCGGGATTAGATCAGTGGGTGACTGTAAGGCTTGTTCTCTGGTATCGTAAAAGTACGAGAGACTATATGCTTGTATAATCTGGAGAGGATATGATCCTTAGAGGATATACATATTCTGATTTTCGGACGGATATAGATAATGAGAAATAACATCTAAATCAATATTCAATCTAGTTGGTGGAGCCATAGTATGGGTGAGTATAATGCCATCTCATATTGCGAACTCCACCATGGAGGCTGAGTATGTAACAGCTTGTGAAATAGCTAAGGAAGCAGTATGGCTCCATAAATTCTTGGGAGATCTGGAAGTTGTTCAAAATATGGATGAACCACTCACACTTTATTGCGATAATAGTACTGGTGCACTGGTATATTCCAAAGAACCAAGAAGCCACAAGAGAGAGAAGTTATTGGACAATTATGACCCATATCATCACTATTTGTAAAAAAACATTGTGTTTTTGTAAAAATTAACTATGTGACAAAAGGAAATTGCTATTTTATCATTATTGTAATTAGATTACTTGGATATATATTAATGATAAAAGTCCATATGGTTAAATCGGATTAATAAGATATGAGACAGTATTAATCCACGGACGGTTTAATCATTAAATATCTCTAGTCGTAGTATTATTGAGACTGGACATTAATAATGCGGAATAGACTAGTATTACACTTGTGCGTGTTATGAAAGCTTAACGACATAGTTCTCATATATTTAGGTATTGGATACTTATGCAACTGTAATAAGAGGTACTGTTAGCCGTTGGACCGGGAACAATTCGCTCTGGATAGACCCACTCGGAATCTCATTGGTAGTATGACATGTCTATGGGAATCCGAATCAGGGTATGTACATGTGATCTTTAACTTGAGACTTACGTCGCTATTACTTACGACAATCATTGTACTTTAGTATTGGTCGTCTTGAGCTTTAACAGGTTCTGTGTACGCATGTATTGAGTTTACTGAGAATCGTAGTGTATTGGATGTGATGTCAAGATGGGAGTATCACTTCAGTCATATGGAGATGATGGTCACACATGATACTAAACTAGTGCTCTTAAAAGCTGTAGCTATCGAGATAGTATGACTAGGTCATGACTTCCCGATTACAGAGATTAGTTACTCAGGATTCGATATATGCTTCGTACGGGGCAGACACTGAGCCAGCCCTAGGCCTAGCATGTGACATCTGATACTAGATCGTATTACATATTAAATAATATTAGTATTACTACGCCTGATACATATGATATTCCTCGCCGAATATTTCTGGAGAATTGGGTAGGCACGGTGCTTTGCTAGAAGCCAACCATGTCTTGTAAATCGGTGAGAACATGGTATGGGGTACGCACGTGTTCGGATAGTCCGATAACCGTATTTATTACCAATATATCCAAGAATCCCTTAGGTCGCTTCCCAAAGATTCACCAATGACATTTGACTCAGATAGAAATAATCTGTGATTAATTATGAGAGAGAAAATTAATATTAGATTAATTGCGGCAAGAATTAATCTGGGATTAACTTCGTATAGAAGAGAGAACGCGATTAATTTAGAATTAATCGATAAATAAATTTAATAGTTAAATTAGATTTTTCTATTTTATTTATTTATTTGTGGCTAAAATAATATATCGGATATATTAATCGAAATCGGATTTCAATAAGAAATTAAAATTGGATTTTAATTCGGGCGAACGAATTAATTTAGAATTAATTCGAAAGATACTGTTGTAATAATTTTGTGAGGCATAATTATTCAATTAAATTGGATTTAATTATACCGCGATGGCAAATTTCGTTTGATCGAAATTAAACGAACCCGATAAAATTACCCGTGAATTTGCGTGTGTTTTTGTGTTTTGGGAACACAAAATATCTTTGACTTTGGTTGACCCAAGTCAAGTTGTGTGTTGAGTAAGTCAACTCAAATTTTGAATTTAAAATATGGTGGGACCACATGACTTACATCAAATGTCTATTGTTGATGTAAATAGTTGGCTTTAATTTAATGAATCTTTTAACACACACCTACCAAGTTTTGGAAATAACACACTCTCTTCCTCTCTTCTTCTCTTGGCCGAAACCTTGTCTCTTTTGTAATGAAATTTTGCTTCAAAATTTCAACAAATCTTGCACTTGGAGGAGTCAAATAAGGTGATAGGGAAACTTACCCAAGGCATAAACAACAAGTTTGGAGTTTCATCTAAAAAGAAATTTTGAAATTTCTTCAAATTACAATGTAAGTTATTCCGCCACTTTTCTTGTAATTTTCACACATATAATCATGTTTAAGATCTTGTGGCATGTCTAAGAGAATAACAATGGTATCTAGAGTCTTGCTAAATATGATTTTGAAAACTAGGGTTCATAAACTTTAATTATGAATTTTTGCTTGGAGCATGAAAATTCAAAATTGAGTTGTTGGTTGATGTTAGATGATGATAACTTGGAGTTGTGCATTATTGGATTGTTGAAAAATTGATTGGATCAAATTTCCCTATCATGGCCGAATATTACCCTAGTTTAACTCATGGTGATTTTTAAATTTTGACACTTGGATGTGTTAATGGCATGATATATATGTGGAATATTGATTTAATTGGATTGGAATCAAATTGGATGTCATTTCCGTGAGTTAGCATGTTTTTGGAGACTTGATTTTGCTTCAATTTGTGTTGGACATGAATTGGAATGATAAGCATGATTAATTAGATTAATTAATATTTTGGAAATGCTAGATTAATTAATTAGTTATGTTAATTACACTTAAAATGGATTAAGGTTATGTTTGGATTAATGGGCTTAGTTGGGCCAAGTTTTGTTGTGGACAATTGGGTTGGATCCAATTGGGCATAAACTATTTCCATAAAATTCCAAAATATGACTATTGTGCCTTTAATAATCTAATTGGGCCTAATGGGCCAAAATTAATTTATGGAATAGGGTGATTTCTAAATGGGCCAAGGCATTATGGGTTTGATCTATAATGGCCAAAAGTCCATACGTAAAGAATTAATTAAAGCCCATTGGACCTAATAGAATTGGCATTAGATGCTAAATGGGCCTTTGAGACAATTTGGATTGGATTTGGAATCCAAGTCTAAAAATGCATTATTATAATAGAATAAGTGTAATTTTTTAATTTGGAATTAAACTTGAATTAGTATTGAGTACAATTTAAATTGTATTTAATATTGTAGTTCGATATAATTCAAGAATACTTACTTTGAGTATTTATTCTTAAATGAGTTGAACTCGCGCAAATCAAATCATTGTATGAATATTGGATGGTCATTAATTGAAGAATTAATTAATTGGATTACATTGATTGACAACATGCTATGTGTGAATGCTTGGACGTATTTGTTTGAATAATGTATATCGGATGGATATTAGATGGGTGAGGGCAATTTTGGAAATTGTTATAAATATTGTATTTATTTAAAATTGGACCTGCGTGTCCAGTCTATCACCTCTTATTCTCATTGTATTTCTCTTCTCACCAATTCCTCTCAATGTAAATGAGGTTTCTTATAGTGTTATGTAATTGGGTATATAGAAGAATGTAAAGTGCTAGCGGGACAAAGATTTGTTCTAGGAACAAAATGTATATGAATATCCATCCGTATATCATTATTATATTTATCGCTCATTATTGTGCTTTTAGAATACATGTTTAAGGGTGTATGATGAGACATAATCAAAGATAATAAATTGGTTGCTAATTTACGAAAATGCCCTCGTATTTAATATTAAGCGTTTTTTTCTTCCATTGAGTGGTTCTCTCTCAAGATCCGAGATTGGCTTTGATTTTTTGGCCAAAGTCAAGATCATTGTCTATCGCGGATGTGTTTGAACCATGAAAGCTTTGTTAATATCGCATGTCTTCGGCAGTTGTGACTTGTTGGCCAAAGTCAAGGTCACTTTTGTTCATCGACGTGGATTACGATGCTTTCCCACTGTAATTGGGTCACACTTAACTGGAATCATTAAACTTGTTGAGCCAAAGCCAAGGCTTAGTTGATTCAGAGGAAACATGTTAGGAAATATATTAGATATATGTTTCGAACTTTGATGTCCACCTACCGGAACTAGGAATTGGATGAGATCCAATTGATCTTAGAGATCTACCTAGTTAAATTTTATACAGCTTGTTGGCCAAAGTCAAGGTTGTGTATTATTTAACGGGATCCTAGCCCACTAGGAAACTAGGTTTCCCAAGTACTCAACAGAGGGTTAGAGGCTCGCCAAAAATTAGTGGGAGGCTAGTATTAAATTTATAGTTTCGTTTAATACTCGCTAATATGCGCACTCTATTATTATTATTTTTCGTATTATATATATTAGTTGGACTAATATTATTCATTTATTGTTTTCTTTGAACAGTTAGACTGTACTCAACACTACTTCATTTATAGTTGGTTATATAGTTGGACTATAGTAACCATTGCATTTGAGTGTATCCGAAATATTTAATTGGATAGTTGGACTATAGCAATAATACACAAACGATGTTTAGTGTCGAATCCAGAGAATCTTCAAAGTACTTGATACAACTCAAATCCGACTGCCTGAATAAATGATCTGAACTAGACTACAAGTGTGTGTGTGCCAAGGTTCTTTCGCAGCTTAATCCTTAAGTAAGCCGACTCGATGATTTCATTTCAAAGAATGGGATCGGTGGGTCTAACCAACCTAGATGTCTTGATCATACTCTGCAATTACTTCTTCGTACTCAACATGATATGGTTTTTTTTTTTACAACATACCTACCCTTTAAGGTAGCATTTCTCCTCATGGTGGTCCTAATACTCGCCCATGGGTAGCTTCATGCTTATCGGTTATAGGTGGTTTATTTTTCCTTTTCAGAGACTTTTTCTTCGTTTCCAACCATATCACATATCGTAACACAAGTAAACCAGGATGGACATATAAGCAAACGGTCATTCACTGATCCGCCATCTCTTCAACTAGTCATCTTGCCGACTACTCAGGCTTCCACCGCTAAGATCCTATAATTAAGTGTCCGCGAGTCTAGCCGAGATCAACCACTTAGAATACCAGATGAGAGCACATCTTACACTTATCATTTCTAAGGTTTCACCCTACAGCAAACAATTTCATCACTGGACATATGCCTGACCATCAAGGACTTCTCTGTCTCTTTTTTTCACTCGACTGGAATTCTTCTTTCAACCGCTGATAATGTGGGCCTCAACCCTGGGATCCATTCCCGAAACTGACACTGATGTGGGCCTCAACCCTGGGATTCATTTCCGACTGATACTGATGTGGGCCTCAACCCTGGGATTCATTCCCAAAACTGATACTGATGTGGGCCTCAACCTTGGGATCCATTCCCGAAACTGATACTGATATGGGCCTCAACCCTGGGATCCATTCCCGAAGCTGATACTGATGTGTTGCTGATTCTGGTTGGCTTACATTTGCCGATTACTCATTCTTTTTGAAACCTGTAAATACAAAACAGAACAAACACAAAAAGAATGCAAGTACATTACGTGTATGCATGCATGCTTGAATGAATATCCTATTCCGTTGGGTTAGGTCTTCCGCCAGTCCTCCTGGTGATCACTCGGTCTTCTCTCCCTCAGGCAAAATATTGCTTCAATCTATCCACGTTGATTGGCTTGGTGTACTCGTTCCCTTCAAATATGACAGTTTCACTGCCCCATTTCCCATGACTTTCTGGACTATGTAGGGTCCTTCCCAGTTGGGTCTGAACTTTCCTCTCGGGTCTATCGTCAATGGCTTTGACTGCTTAAATACCATATCACCCTTTATAATCTTAGTAGGATGCACCTTCTTGTTGAATGCTCGAGCCAACCTCTTCTGGTATAACTGCATATGACATAAAGACTTCATTCTCTTTTCTTCAAGTAATGCTAATTGTTCAAATCTTTGCGAGGCCCATTCTTGTTCAGGTAACTCTGCTTCTGCTAATACCCACATAGACTGTATCTCAAATTCCACTGGCAGTACTGCTTCCATCCCGTAGACCAAAGAGTAGGGCGTGGCTCATGTTGCTATTCTCACAAAAGTTATGTACCCCCACAGGGCGTATGGTAGTTTGTCAACCCAATCTTTGTAGTTCTCCGTCATCTTGGCTAGTATCTTCTTTATCATCTTATTGGCTGCCTCGACTACCTCATTCGCTTGTGGTCGTTAAGGTGACAATTTGTGATGTCCTATCTCATACCTCTGTAGCATTACCTTTGTTTCTCCTTGAAACTGGACTCTGTTGTCTGTTACTACATGATACCGTATCCCATATCAACAAATGATGTTCTGGGCTATGAACTTTGCCATCTTCTTTGCTGTGACGTTTCGAAATGACTCGGCTTCCACCCATTTTGAAAAGTAGTCTACTGCCACGACTATGAAGCGATATCCATTCGATGCGTGCGGTCGAATTTCTCCGATCATATCAATTGCCCATGCTGAGAAAGGCCACGGCTCCGACAGCCCGTGCAACTCTGTGTGAGGCAAATGGTTCAAGTTACCGTGCGCTTGACAATCATGACAATGTTTTACCAGCTTTGCACAGTCAGCTTCCATGGTCGACCAATAGAAACCTTTTCTCACTATCTTACGGGACAAGTTCAATCCATTCATGTGCGGTCCACATACTCTGGCATGTACTTCTTCCATTGCCTTCTGAGCCTCTTCTTTTCTTAAACACCTCGGCTGAATGCCATTCGCTTGTCTCTTGTATAGTTCTCATTTGAAACTCACATACTGAGAAGCTAACTTCTGAATGGCTATCTTGTCCTTTCTACTTGAGTATCACTGAATATCATAGTACCAGGGCTTCCCATCATCAACCTCTACTTCCAATACCATTTATATCTCGTAAACAGGTCTGTTTTCTGTTGTCAACACTAGAGGTTTCATCACCAATTTCTCTGGATTTTCCCAAGTTACAACTAGGGTAGCCAACATGTCTACCATCTAGTTCTCTTCTCGCGGCAAATGTTGGAATTTATAATCAGGGATAGCCTGTGCCAGGTTCCTGAGGTGGAATATGTAGGGTTTCAACCGTTCTTCCTTCAATTCTCATTCTCCTTACATCTGTCGGACTACCAACATTGAATCTCAATAGACCTCAACGTTCTTAGCCTTCAAGGTTATCAATGCCATCAGTCCGAAGGGTCATGCTTCACACTTGGCCATGTTGTTAGTTACTCCAAACGTCAACCTCTTGGCCATAGGCAAGGTTTCTCCTTCGGGTGTTACTATCACAATCCTTATTCCGGCTTCTTTGCAGTTCAACGCTCCATCGAAATAGATCTTCCATCCTTGGACCGTTATTGCCTGGATTTCCTCGTCTGGGAATTCAAACTTGTATTTATCTCCTTCTATAGGTTGTAGTGCCAAGAACTCCGCTACGGATCGACCTTTGATTACTTTAGAAGTGAGATACTCAATATCAAATTCTGTCAGCAACACCAACCATCTGCCTAACTTCCCTACTAGTGAAGGCACTGAATGCAGATACTTCAAGGGATTCTCCTTTGCTACCACTTGGATCTTGCAAGATTAGAAGTAATGACGCAGTTTTATGGATGCTCACACTACTGCCAAACAGATCTTCTCTACTTCTTGATAGTGAGCTTTGTACGGAAGCATCTTCTTACTAAGGCAGTAGACTGCATGCTCTACCCCCGTCTCATTTGCTTGTACAATCATCGCCCCCAACGCTTCGGGTTCTATGGCCAAATACAGTACCAAAGGTTTGCCTGGTCTTGGAGGTTTCAATACATGTGGTTTCACTAAGTATTCCCTGATCTTGTAGAAATGTTCTTGGCATTGCTCATTCCATTTCACTGGCTGGTCATTCCTTAATAATTTGAAGATAGGCTCGCATACTGACGTCAACTTTGCGATGAACCGACTGATGTACTGAATTTTACCGAGGAATGCTCTCACTTCTTTCTCTGTCTTTGGCGCAGGCATCTCGGTAAACGCCTTGATTTTCTTAGGGTCAAATTCTATTCCTCCCATTCCCACCCTGTGTCCTAGTAACTTTCCTGACATTACTCCGAACACGCACTTCTTGGGATTTAACCGCAAGTTGTATTTGTCGACTCGTTCAAGGAACTTCTCCAGTGCTTCTATGTGTCCGCTTCTTGTCTCTGATTTTACCATCATGTCGTCCACATATACCTCGATTTCTTTATGAATCAAGTCATGGAATAATGTAGTGGCCATCCGTTGATAAGTAGCTCCTGCATTCTTAAGTCCAAATGACATCACTTTGTAGCAATACATACCCCACTCCGTGACAAAGGAAGTCTTATGCTTATCTTCTCCATCCATAAGAACTTGATTATATCCGGAAAACCCATCTGTAAACGATTACATGGCAGATAAAGCCAAACTATCAACTAGCACATCTATATGGGGTAAGGGAAAATCATCCTTTAGGCAAGCTTTGTTAAGGTCTCGGTAATCCACACACATTTTGACCTTCCTATCTTTCTTCGACACTGGCACAATGTTTGCCAACCACTCGGGGTACTTCACCACTTCCAGAAATCCCACATCTATCTGCTTGTTGACTTCTTCTCTAACCTTCTCAGCCCACTCAGGTCTCATCCTTCGGAGCTTCTACTTTACCGGCCTCATGTTTGGATAAGTTGGTATCATGTGTTGGGCGATATTTCTATCCACTCTGGGCATGTCCTCGTAGGACCAAGCGAATACTTTAGCATATTTGACTAACATCTCCTCTAATTTCTCTCGCTCTTCAGAGGTAACCTCACTTGCAATTAAGACCTCCTTGGGGAATTTAGGCGAGCCAAGGTTAAATTCGTTTGTTTTGGTTGAGTTGACGTCAAATATACTCAAGTCGTGCAAGTAGAAAGGAAGAGACTCAGGCAAGTAAGCAAAATGAATGTCTTTATTATTAACGAATGCAGGAGTACACTCAAATAAATCAGGGAGATAAATATCTTCGTCATCCATAGGCGATTTATCCTCTACAGCCGGGTTGTCTTCAGTCTATTTGCTCTCCTCCAGATTAAAGCTCTCCAGCTTCATCAGCTCTTCTTCCCACTTGTCTTCCTCATTCGCAACTTCTTCTACCAGCGGCTTCTCACCCATCACATCCTGGAAGATCTCAAATCCTGGTACCATGACCCCGTTGACTTCCACTGGTTCAAGCTCTCCTTGGTACCCTGTGGCTTTCACAAAATATTCTGTCAGCTTCAATCATTTCTTCTTAGCCTTCAGCTTATCCTCGTCGGACTTGTATCCAAACCTCTCATGGTGGTCTGCCCCTTGAATTCGGGCAATGATCCTCCAACACCTGAGCCTTGCCTGGCTCGAACTTCATCTTCTCCATGATCCTAGCCACCTTAGGATCTACCCACTCCTCAAAGGTTGCCGACACTTGGAACCTCGTGAAAGGTTGTATCTCCAAAGCGGCCACATCATTGTCTACTTTAGCTCTGATAGTGACAATCTCTCCCCCATACGGAAACTTGATGACCTGATACAGAGTGGAGGGCACGCCCCAAGCTTGTGAAACCATGGCCTCCCTAATAGCAAAGTAAAGGTGGCCGAGATATCAAGCACAGTGAACTCGACCTCATCCTCTATTAGCACTCGACCCTAGGACTCATCCCCAAACTGATACTGATTTGGGCCTCGACCCATGCTCCATTCCCGGAGTGCCATTCCCGACATACTGAACCTCATCCCTGAGGCATTGCTGATGTGATGGTTCATTCCCGAACCGTGCTGTAAAGGGTAGACTGGTCGCCCCCAGTCTCGGTTCATCTTTATGTTCTTTGCTGCTTTCATTAGGTCTAGGTAGTTCTTCTGATGTGATGTAATATACCAACATACTATACTGCCTCTCACGAGATAATCCCGATAACTAAACATATTTTCGTCCTCAAAAGATGCTTAGTCTCGAAACCAGAGAACCTTCAAAGTACTTGATACAACTCAAATCTGACTGTATGGATAAATGATCTGAACTAGAATCCAAGTGTGTGTGTGCCAAGTTTCTTTCGCAGCTTAATCCTTAAGTAAGCCGACTCGATGATTTCGTTTCAAAGAATGGGATCAGTGGGTCTAACCAACCTAGATGTCTTGATCATACTCTGCAATTACTTCTTCGTACTCAACATGATATGGTTTTTTTTTCAACACACCTACCCTTTAAGGTAGCATTTCCCCTCATGGTGGTCCTAATACTCGCCCATGGGTAGCTTCACGCTTATCAGTTATAGGTGGTTTATTTGTCCTTTTCAGAGACTTTTTCTTTGTTTCCAACCATATCACATATCGTAACACAAGTAAACCAGGATGGACATCTAAGTAAATGGTCATTCACTGATCCGCCATCTCTTCAACTAGTCATCTCACCGACTACTCAGGCTTCCACCACTAAGATCTTGTAATTAAGTGCCCGCGAGTCTAGCCGAGATCAACCACTCAGAATACCAGATGAGAGCACATCTCACACTTATCATTTCTAAGGTTTCACCCTACAGCAAAAAATTTCATCACTAGACATATGCCTTTCCATCAAGGACTTCTCTCTCTTTTTTTCACTCGACTGGAATTCTTACTTTCAACCGCTGAAAATGTGGGCCTCAACCCTGGGATCCATTCCCGAAACTGACACTGATGTGGGCCTCAACCCTGGGATTCATTTCCGACTGATACTGATGTGGGCCACAACCCTGGGATTCATTCCCGAAACCGATACTGATGTGGGCCTCAACCCTGGGATCCATTCCCGAAACTGATACTGATATGGGCCTCAACCCTAGGATCCATTCCCGAAACTTATACTGATATGGTCTCAACCCTGAGATCCATTCCCGAAGCTGATACTGATGTGTTGCTGATTCTGGTTGGCTTACATTTTCCGATTTCTCATTCTTTTTGAAACCAGTAAATACAAAACAGAACAAACATAAAAAGAATGCAAGTACGTTACGTGTATGCATGCATGCTTGAATGAATATCCTATTCCGTTGCGTTAGGTTTTTCGCCAGTCCTCTTAGTGATCGCTCGGTCTTCTCTCCCTCAAGTAAAATATTACTTCAATCTATCCACGTTGACTGGCTCGGTGAAGTCATTCCCTTCCAAATCTGACAGTTTCACTGCCCCATTTCCCATGACTTTCTAGACTATGTAGCGTCATTCCCAGTTTGGTCTGAACTTTCCTCTTGGGTCTGTCGTCGACGGCTTTGACTGCTTAAATACTAGATCACCCTTTCTAATCTTAGTAGGACGCACCTTCTTGTTGAATGCTCGAGCCAACCTCTTCTGGTATAACTACATATGACATAAAGACTTCATTCTCTTTTCATCAAGTAATGCTAACTGTTCAAATCTTCACGGGGCCCATTCTTGTTCAGGTAACTCTTCTTCTGCTAATACCCGAATAGATTGTATCTCAAATTCCCCTGGCAGTACTGCTTCCATCCCGTAGACCAAAGAGTAGCGCGTGGCTCATGTTGCTATTCTCACAGAAGTTATGTACCCCCACAGGGCGTATGGTAGTTTGTCAAACCAATCTTTGTAGTTCTCCGTCATATTGGCTAGTATCTTCTTTATCATCTTATTGGCTGCCTCGACTGCCCCATTCGCTTGTGGTCGGTAAGGTGACGACTTGTGATGTCCTATCCCATACCTCTATAGCATTGCCTTTTTTTCTCCTTGAAACTGGACTATGTTGTCTGTTACTAAGTGATGCGGCATCCCATATCGACAAATGATGTTCCGGGCTATGAACTTTGCCATATGCTTTGCTGTGTCGTTACGAAATGACTCAGCTTCCACCCATTTTGAAAAGTAGTCTACTGACACCACTATGAAGCGATGTCCATTCGATGCGTGTGGTCGAATTTCTCCGATCATATCAATTCCCCATACTGAGAAAGGCCACAGCTCCGACAGCCCGTGCAACTCTGTGTGAGGCAAATGGTTCAAGTTACCGTGCGCTTGACAATCATGACAATATTTTACCAAGTTCGCACAGTCAGGTGATCCGTCATCTCTTCAAACGTTCATTCACTGATCCGTCATCTCTTCAACTAGTTGTCTCGCCGACTACTCAGGCTTCCACAGCTAAGATCCTGTAATTAAGTGCCCGCGAGTCTAGGCGAGATCAACCACTCAAAATACCAGATGAGAGCACATCTCGCACTTATCATTTATAAGGTTTCACCCTACAACAAATAATTTCATCACCGAACATATGTCTGACCATCAATGACTTCTCTCTCTATTTTTTTTCACTCGACTGGAATTCTTCCTTACAACCACTGATAATGTGGGCCTCAACCCTGGGATCCATTCCTGAAACTGACACTGATATGGGCCTCAACCCTGGGATTCATTTCCGACTGATACTGATATGGGCCTCAACCCTGGGATTCATTACTGAAACCGATACTGATGTAGGCCTCAACCCTGGGATCTATTTCTGAAACTGATACTGATATGGGCCTCAACATTGGGATCCATTCCCAAAGCTGATACTAATGTGTTGCTGATTCTGGTTGGCTTACATTTGCCGATTTCCCATTCTTTTTGAAACCTGTAAATACAAAACAGAACAAACAGAAAAAGAATGCAAGTACGTTACGTGTATGCATGCATGCTTGAATGAATATCATATTCCATTGGGTTAGGTCTTCCGCCATTCCTACTAGTGATCGCTCGGTCTTCTCTCCCTCAGGTAAAATATTGCTTCAATCTATCCACGTTGATTGGCTCGGTGAACTCGTTCCCTTCCAAATCTGACAGTTTCACTGCCCCATTTCCCATGACTTTCTGGACTATGTAGGGTCTTTCCCAGTTGGGACTGAACTTTCCTCTCAGGTATGTCGTTGATAGCTTTGACTACTTAAATATCATATCACCTTTTCTAATCTTCGTAGGACGTACCTACTTGTTGAATGCTCGAGCCAACCTCTTCTGGTATAACTGCATATGACATAAAGACTTTATTCTCTTTTCATCAAGTAATGCTAACTATTCAAATCTCCGCGAGGCCCATTCTTGTTCAGGTAACTCTGCTTCTGCTAATACCCGCATAGACTGTATCTCAAATTCCACTAGCAGTACTGCTTCCATCCCGTAGACCAAAGAGTAGGGCATGGCTCATGTTGCTATTCTCACAGAAGTTATGTACCCCCACAGGGCGTATGGTAGTTTGTCAACCCAATCTTTGTAGTTCTTCGTCATCTTGGCTAGTATCTTCTTTATCGTCTTATTGGCTGCCTCGACTGCCCCATTCGATTGTGCTCGGTAAGGTGATGACTTGTGATGTCCTATCTCATACCTCTGTAGAATTACCTTTGTTTCTCCATGAAACTGGACTTCTTTGTCTGTTACTATGTGATGCGACATCCCATATCGACAAATGATGTTACAGGCTATGAACTTTGCCATCTGCTTTAATGTGACATTGCGAAATGACTTGGCTTCCACCCATTTTGAAAAGTAGTCTATTGCTACCACTATGAAGCGATGTCCATTCGATGCGTGTGGTCGAATTTTTTCAGATCATATCAATTCCTCATGATGAGAAAGGCCACGACTCCGACATACCGTGCAACACTGTGTGAGGCAAATGGTTCAAGTTACCAAGCGCTTAACAATCATGACAATGTTTTACCAGCTTCGCACAGTCAGCTTCCATGGTCGACCAGTAGAAACCTTGTCTCACTATCTTGCGGGACAAGTTCAATTCGTTCATGTCCGATCCACATACTCTGGCATGTACTTCTTCCATTGCCTTCGAGCCTCTTCTTTTCTCAAACACCTCAGCTGAATGCCATTCGCTTGTCTCTTGTATAGTTCTTCCTTCAAACTCACATACTAATAAGCTAAGTTCTGAATGGCTATCATGTGATTTCTACTTGAGTATCGCTGAATATCATAGTACCAGAACTTCCCATCATCAACCTCTACTCCCAAGACCCTTTCTATCTCGTAAATAGGTCTGTTTGCTATTGTCAACACTAGAGGTCTCATCACCAACTTCACCAGATTTTCCCAAGTTGCAGCTAGGGTAGCCAACATGTCTGCCATCTGGTTCTCTTCTCGCGGCAAATGCTGGAATTTACAATCGGGGATAGCCTGTGCCAGGTTCCTGAGGTGGAATAGGTAGGGTTTCAACCGTTCTTCCTTCAATTCCCATTCTCCTTGCATCTGTCGGATTACCAACATTGAATCTCAATAGACCTCCATGTTCTTAGCCTTCAATGTTATCAATGTCGTCAGTCCGAAGGCGCATGCTTAATACTTGACCATATTGTTAGTTACTCCAAACGTCAACCTCTTGGCCATAGGCAAGGTTTCTCCTTCGGGTGTTACTATCACAATCCCTATTCTGGCTCCTTTACAGTTCAACGCTCCGTCGAAATACATCTTCCATCATTGGACCGTTATTTCCTGGATTTCCTCGTCTGGGAATTCAAACTTGTATTGATCTCCTTCTATGGGTTGTAGTGCCAAGAACTCCGCTACGACTCGACCTCTGATTACTTTAGAAGTGAGATACTCAATATCAAATTCTGTCAGCAACACCAACCGTCTACCTAACTTCCCTACTAGTGAAGGCACCGAATGCAGATACTTCAAGGGATTCTCCTTTGCTACCACTTGGATCTTGTAAGATTAGAAGTAATGACGCAGTTTTCTGGATGCCCACACTACTGCCAAACAGATCTTCTCTAATTCTTGATAGCAAGCTTTGTACGGAAGCATCTTCTTACTAAGGTAGTACGTTGCATGCTCTACCCCCGTCTCATCTGCTTGTACCATCATCGCCCCCAGCGCTTCGGGTTCTATGGCCAAATACAGTACCAATGGTTTGTTTGGCCTTGGAGGTTTCAAGACAGGTGGTTTCACCAAGTATTCCCTGATCTTGTCGAAAGCTTCTTGGCATTGCACATTCCATTTCATTGGCTAGTCTTTCCTCAGCTATTTGAAGATAGGCTCGCATACCGACGTCAACTTGGTGATGAACCGACTGATGTACTAAATTTTACCGAGGAATGCTCTCACTTTTTTCTCTGTCTTTGGCGCAGGCATCTCGGTAAACGCCTTGATTTTCTCAGGGTCTACTTCTATTCCTCCCATTCCCACCGTGTGTCCTAGTAACTTTCCTGATGTTACTCCAAACACGCACTTTTTAGTATTTAACCGCAGGTTGTATTTGTCGACTCGTTCAAGGAACTTCTTTAGTGCTTCTATGTGTCCGCTTCTTGTCTCTGATTTTACCATCATGTCGTCCACATATACCTCGATTTCTTTATGCATCAAGTCATGGAATAATGTAGTGGCCATCCGTTGATAAGTATCTTATGCATTCTTAAGTCCAAATGGCATCACTTTGTAGCAATACGTACCTCACTCCGTGACAAAGGCAGTCTTATGCTTATCTTCTTCAGCCATAAGAACTTGATTATATCCGGAAAACCCATCTGTGAATGAGTACATGGCAGATAAATCCACACTATCAACTAGCACATCTATATGGGGTAAGGGAAAATCATCATTTGTGCAAGCTTTGTTAAGGTCTCGGTAATCCACACACATTCTGACATTCCCATATTTCTTTGGCACTGGCACAATGTTTGCCAACCACTCGGGGTACTTCACTACTTCCAGAAATCCCATATCTATCTGTTTTTTGACTTCTTCTCTAACCTTCTCAGCCTACTCAGGTCTCATCCTTCAGAGCTTCTGCTTTACCGGCCTCATGTTCGGATAAGTTGGTATCATATGTAGGGTGATATTTCTATCCACCCCGGGCATGTCCTCGTAGGAAGAAACAAATACTTTAGCATATTTGACTAACATCTCCTCTAATTTCTCCCGCTCTTCAGAGGTAACCTCACTTACAATTAAGACCTCCTTGGGGTTTTCAGGCGTGCCAAGGTTAAATGCATTTGTTTTGGTTGAGTTGATGTCAAATATACTCAAGTCGTGCAAGTAGAAAGGAAGAGACTCAGGCAAGTAAGCAAAATGAATGTTTTTATTATTAACGAATGCATGAGTACACTCAAATAAATCAGGGAGATAAATATCTTCGTCATCCATAGGCGTTTTATCCTCTACAGCCGGGTTGTCTTCAGTCTCTTTGCTCTCCTCCAGAGTCAAGTTCTCCAGCTTCATCAGCTCTTCTTCCCACTTATCTTCCTCATTCGTAACTTCTTCTGCCAGCGGCTTCTCACCCATCACATCCTGGAAGATCTCAAATCCTGGTACCATGACCCCGTTGACTTCTACTGGTTCAAGCTCTCCTTGGTACCCTGTGGCTTTCATAAAATATTCTGTCAGCTTCAATCCTTTCTTCTTAGCTTTCGACTTATCCTCGTCGGACTTGTATCCCAAACCTCTCCTGGTGGTCTGCCCCATGAAGTCGGGCAATGCTCCTCCAACACCAGTGCATGTGCCTGGCTCGAACTTCATCTTCTTCATGATCCTATCCACGTTAGGATCTACCCACTCCTCAAAGGTTACCGACACTTGGAACTTCGTGAAAGGTTATATCTCCAAAGCGGCCACAGTATTGTCTACTTTAGCTCTGATAGTGATAATCTCTCCCCCATACGAAAACTTGATGACCTGATACAGAGTGGAGGGCACGCCCCAAGCTTGTGAAACCATGGCCTCCCCAATAGCAAAGCAAATGTGGCCGGGATATCAAGCACTGTGAACTAGACCTCATCCTCTATTGGCCCCACTTTGACCACTGCAGTAAAAGTACCCTCAACTCCTAGCTTGCTATCATCATATGCCTTAATGGTCATATTGGAGGGACTCAGATCTGTCATCTTCATACCCAACCTCGAAAAGATCTTCAAATGACACACATTGATAGATGAGCCATCATCCACCATCACACAAGACGTTTTTTTACCCCTCACTTCAGCTCTTATGAATAATGGCCTATTATGATTCCTTCCCTCCGCCGGGAGTTCCTCCTCAGAAAAGGTTATCACCTGCAAAGCTTCCTTCTGCACCGATCCTACAAACATCGTAAGGTTGGCATCCTCTAGTACTATTATCTTGCTCAAGGCCTCAACCATGGCACACCTGTACTTCTGCGATGCACAAAATAACTCCCAAATGCTCAGCTGTGCTCGTGTCTTCTTCAACTGACGCAGCACTACATCTCATTCAGTATTATCCCCGTTCTCTGCCACTTTTCTACCTTAGGCCAACACCTCCTTGACTTTCTCCACGGTATCACTACGTAAAAACACCCACTGTGTGTCATTCCTTTCACCTCCTCTTCATCACTACTTGAGAAGTCCAGCCAGAAATTCTTCCCCTGCTCCATCTCATCCTCACTATTGCTATCCCAAATCCCCAGGCAAAAGGCTTGGCGGTCAAAGGTTTGGAGGATGAGGTTTTCAGGTAGGCCGGAGCCAATCATGTAGGTAGGTGGTGGGACAAAGTGATAGTTAGGTAGGGGGTTTCTGTGTGTGTTGGGTTGCTCTTTTTGGGGTCAGGTATTTTGTGGGAGTCTATGAGGTCCTGGATTTCAAGTCTGAGGCGGGGACAGCTGTTAGTGTCATGGCCTTTTTGCTGGTGGTAGTGACAGTAAAGGTTCAGGTTAAGGTGTGGTGGTGGAGGGTGTGGAAATGGTTTTGATTCTAAGGGTTTTAGGAGTCATTGTCTCGTCAACTTCTCAAGCACCTTAGACAAAGGCCTACCAAGGTTGGAAAAATGCCAGTTTCTAACGGGGGCTACCCCAGCAGAAACAGGCTTGGCATCTGATGGTCCCCCAACAGTCCTCATGTTCAGGCCATAAAACTTCCTGTTCTCAGCTTCTTCCTCCTCAATGTCCATGACAGTCTCCCTCAACTGCCGGAAATCAGTAATCATAGAGGTCATCCTCCTCAACTTTCCATAAATAAAGGGCTTTGTGCCCTTGATAATCATCTTGATCTTGTCCTTCTCCGAGGGCCGAGTCTGTATTTTCAAAACCTGGCTTCTCTAGCTGTCTACATAATCCTTGAAGCTCTCCTCGGGCTTCTGTTTGGTATTCTCCAAGTCGCGAAGCGATAAGTCGATCTCCAAATCCGTGACATATTGATTCAGAAAGGCCTCCGGCAGTGCCCTCCAATCATCTTTGACATTCCTCTCAAGACCGTGATACCATACCACGGGTGCCCCCTCAAGTGACATCCCGAACATCTTCTGAACCTGACGCTTCGACAAACCCACTGAACTCATCACAGAAAGATACTGTTGGAGATGGACCCTCGGATCCCCGTTCCCGTTGAACTTGGCTATGTCAGACATCTTGAACTGAGCCGGCAGCTGCTCCTCAAAAGTCATCGCCTCATAGTCCAGCAAATCTTCATGCTTACCCCTCATCTTGCGGGTAAATAACTCTACCTAATCTCTGAGTTTCTGCAACTCTGCCTGAGAACCAGCTATCTTTCCCGCAGCATACCCAGCCATGTCATCATCAAAGACAGGGATATCATCACTCAATCCGTTCGGAGGGTCCTCACGCCTCTCATTCTCAGAGCCTCCCCCAGTATAGGGCACAGCCATATTGGCCACAGCGGTGGTCAAAGCTTGCAATTACTCGGTAACCTTGGTGAGACTAGTTTCTAGGTGGTCCATACGAGATCCCTCGTTAACTGATTCGCTCATGTTCGCTAATGGCCTTTTGACGAGTCTTCCTTCTTCCCTAACCCAACGGGTATCTATGGTGTCTTTTAAAACCGCATGTTAGCATGTATGTGTGTGATGCATAGAATATGTAAGTCGGCCCATTATCATTTTAAAGCATTCAATCATACTATTGTGAGGTGCAAACTTGTCCCAGTTGAAAAAAGCCCAACAGGTTTACACTTTTGTGATAACATGGCTAAACAACTTCAAATGAAAAGGGGTCTAAACATAAAGTGGCCCATCAGTATTTTAGAAGCTTTTGGCCCAATTGTCATAAGAGGCGAACTCGTCCCAGTTTAAATGGCCTAACAAGTTCATAACTCATGACGAAAGGTCCAACTGAATCCAAATGATGATAGTCCTAAACATAGGCATAAATGGATAGTTTCTATTGGTCATACAACTATGGTCCATGTGTGGGTTTATAGGGGCATAGGCAAAGGCTCTCGCTGGTGAAGGATCGCCCATAACTAGGTCTCCCCACTCAAGGGTCTGAGCGACTAAGTGAGCGCACCTTTTTTATACGCTAAGGTACGTGTCGACGACTGGTGATACTTGAATGACTGTCAAATGGATTTCTTATTGAATATTCCCTAGAGGGATGGTGGAGCGGACTCTCTTAAATAACCAAGCCTCTTAGGCTCTTATCCCCTTGGTGACAGGAATAAACAAGAAGTCCTCCAAATTAGTCCATCACAGTAAGCTTCGAGTAAATGATTATCCAGGTGTCTTCACAGCTTTTCCTTTCAGCTGTAGAAGGGTAGTGAATGAAGGAAGACACCAAACCATTACCCAGCTCTAATAACGCCTTTGATTAAACCTCTTCAACCCACGGTAGACACGGTTAATTAAAGCATAAATCACAAACATTACAAGATATTATTGCCGATTCTCTATCCCAGTGGAGCCACCAGACTGTAGGACACAGAAATCAGCGACGCTATTCCAGGCTTGCAGCCCGGTCGAGAGTACGGAGTAGCCCGTGGGAGACTAAACCGGATAAATAAATGGAGTCGCCACCCAGTGTGAACTGGGAAATGATTTAAGGCCGTACTCACCCCTCGTAAGGGAAGACCTCAAACTGTTGGCTTCGGAATGGTCCCTTACTTATGCCATTTGTAAGTTTGGATACAACCTATATCTAAGTTCGCATGCATAAAAGTAAAAAATATATCTAAGTTGACATGCATAAAAGTAAGTCGATATAATGGCAAGCACACAATCTCATGAACACATTAAATTGATATATGTAGAAACATAAATAAATAACAATTATCTAAACATAAAAATTAAAGAGAGATAATCAAATTCCTAACATAAAGAAAATAACTAAATTATGCATGAAAATAACATACTATTCCTAATGAACAATGGATAAACAGAAGATTAGATGAAACGAAATATGTGTGTTTCTCAAGTGGTACATGGAATTGTATCCTAAGTACAGACCGCACTACCGTCCATTCAGATTCGGCTACGGAATTTACGTATGGGTTTCCATCCGACATACCGCGAGAGATAGCACAAAATCTTTCATCCAATGGCCACAACATACATGAATCAACAATACGCATGTGAAGAAATAATAATAAATAACAGAAAAAAGAACGGGAATAAATAAAAGGGTGCCCTCAGGTCTAACCTCTTAAGTCGCCTCTTGGAAGTGCGTTACGCGGTTGTCGGAATGGTTAACGCTCCGTAACTCCTCCGGTTCACTGGTTCAATGCCTTTCTTCATTACTTCGATGTTTTAGGCTGCTATTTTCTCAAATTTTTCTACTATTTGTGGCTACTATTTTTGCGGTAATTTGGGACTGTTTTAGCTCACTGTTTTACGATTATTTGGGTAGTTTTCGGGGCAATATTTTTGGTGGTTTAGGGGAAGTTTTCTGGACAGTTTTTTGGTGAAATGATGCAGTTTTCTGGGCAGGATTTTCAGTGAAAGTGATGCAGTTTGGGGGGACACTTTTCAGGTTTATGATGTGCAGTTCACGGGTGCAGTTTACTGGTTTATGGCACAGGTTATGGGCTATTTTTACGGTATTATGGGTGCAGGTCATGGGCTATTTTTACGGTATTATGGGTGCAGGTCATGGGCTGTTTTGCGGGTTTAAGGACGTAGTTTGTGATTGTATTCTGCAGCAGTACATGGATAGTTTCTTAACTGCATTTCACGATAAGGGATGGCTAATGGGGATCTCTTTTCACAGCAATGCAGGGTTAGTGGGGGATGCGTTTCAATGGTAGTGTAGGGAGTTCTCCTTGGGCGTTGATGCTAGGGGGTGAATGGTTGGTTTATGCTCATTTTTATAAGAAAGGCTTCGAGCTTTCCTTGTACGGGAAGGGAATGAATCATGCAATTATGGAGGATATCCTCTAATTAATGTGCTACAAGGAAAAGATCTCTCTAATTTAGGGAGGTGATTTGATTTAGTTTAGGAAAGGGATTTATGGGATTTGATTTGCTTTCTTTAATTTGGAAGGTGATTTGATTTGATTTCTTTAATTCGGGAAGGTGATTTCTTTGGATTTCGACATGTGTTTAATGTGTTAATTATGGGCTTGGGCGTGTGATTGGAGGGCTTGTGGGCGTGTGTTTGGTTCTTTTTTGTGGGCTTGGTGTGTGGGCTTAGTGTGGATGGCGGGGTTTTGGGCCAAGGATGAATTTTAAAACAGAGATCCAACGAGCGAACCTGAAGCTAAGCAAACGAATTAAGTCCAACAAGGTATCTATTTATGAATTTTCCCTTCCGACGTCCGTTTCTCGTGACTTCCGCAACTTAAAGGGTAGTGCCTCCGTACGAGGCTCATCATCGGGACTTATATGCAAAAATGCAGTGCCTACAATAATAAAGTATTTATGTCGATAAATGCTACATTTCTTGAGGAGGACTATATGAGGGAGTTCAAACCTCGAAGTAAAGTGTTACTTGAGGAGTTACTTCCTGGTACGACCAGTACACCATTGTCAAATGTTGACAAAGACATTACACCTTCTACATCTGAAAGTCAGATGCAAGTTTATTAGGATACCATACCACCTAGACATAGTGAGAGGGTTGTAAGACAACCTGAACGCTATCTAGGAAATGGTGAGGTGCAAGTTGTTGCATCTTGTGATGGTATAGATGATTCATTGACCTATCGTAGTGCAATGGAAGCTACTGAAAAAGAGAAATAGCTCAAAGCCATGAACCTTGAGATGGCGTCTATGTACTCCAACTCAGTCTGGGAACTTGTAGACCAACCTGATAGAGTAAAACCCATAGGTTGCAAGTGGATCTACAAGAGAAAAAAGAGGAATAGATGGGAAAGTACAGACTTTCAAGGCTAGGCTAGGCTAGTGGCGAAGGGTTTTACCCAGAAAGAGGGAGTTGACTAAGAAGAAACTTTCTTGCCAATAGCCATGCTTAAATCCATCATGATTCTTCTTTCCATTGCCGCATATTATGACTATGAGATTTGGAAAATAGACTTCAAGACTGCATTCTTGAATGTCAATCTTGATGAGAGTATCTATATGGTACAACCAAAGGGGTTTATTACTCAATGTCATGAGCAAAAAGTTTGCAAGTTGCAAATGTCCATTTATAGACTTAAGCAAGCATCTAGATCTTGGAACATAAGGTTTGATAATACAATCAAGTCTTATAACTTTGAGCAGAACATCGATGAGCCTTGTGTCTACAAGCGCATCATTAATGGGATTGTGGTTTTCCTTGTGTTATACCTTAATGATATTTTGCTCATTGGGAATGATGTAAATATATTATCGGACGTGAAAATCTAGCTAGCCAACCAATTCCAAATGAAAGATTTGGGAGAGGCAAGTTATGTACTTGGGATCCAGATCATTCAAGATCGCAAGAGACGACTGTTAGCAATGTCTCAAGCAACCTATATCAACAAGAATCTTATACGATTTGGTATGCAGAATTCCAAGAAAGGTAATTTATCTTTCAGGCATGTAATTCATTTGTCTAAGGAACAGTCTCCTAAGACACCTCAAGGAGTTAAGGAGATGAGACATATACCATATGCTTTAGCAGTTGGAAGTCTTATGTATGCTATGTTTTGCACGAGACCGGACATCTGTTTTATAGTGGGAGTAGTCAGTAGGTTTAAATCCAACCCATGATTAGATCATTGGGTAGTCGTGAAACATATTCTCAAGTATCTTTGGAGAATAGGAAATTATATGCTTGTATATACAAGTCAGGATATGATTCTGAGAGGATATACAGACTCTTATTTTCAGACGGATGTCGATTCTAGGAAATCAACATTTGGATCAGTGTTCACCCTAGGTGGTGGGGCTATAGTATTGAGGAGCATAAAGCAATCTTGTATTGCTGACTCCACCATAGAGGCTGAATATCTAGCAGCTTGTGAAGCAGCTAAGGAAGCAGTCTGGCTCCGTAAGTTCTTGGCAGATCTGGAAGTTGTTCCAAATATGGATAAACCACTCACATTTTATTGCGATAATAGTGGTGCAGTGTCGAACTCCAAAGAACCAAGAAGCCACAAGAGGGGAAAGCATATTGAGATGAAGTATCACCTCATAAGGGAGATAGTGTAGAGAGGAGATGTCGCTGTCACACAGATTCCATCCGCAGACAACCTGGCTGATCCGTTTACAAAGACCTTATTGGCTAAACTGTTTGAAGGTCACCGAAAGGGTTTAGGATTACATGACATGTCTCATTTGCTCTAGTCCAAGTGGGAGTTTGTTGGGATTTATGTCCTAAAGCTTCATGTACTGTAAACGGAATTGATTATTGTAATAATAATAAATGCATTATGTAGACACTTCATTTTTTACATGAGCCCGATGATGAGCCTCGTATGGAGACACTACCTGAAAAGTTACATAAGTTGCGAAAAAATGAATACCGGAAGGAAAAAAAACCTCCAAAATCAACACCTCATTGGATTCAGACTCACTAGCCAGCCTCGGATTCGCTCGGTCAGTTTCTGTTTCAAACCTCAGCAACCTCACAACCTGCTCCCCCAACCTCGGCCCATCTACCCTCAAACCCAACCGACCCACCTATCCTCAAACCACACTCCCATGAACCCATGCAAAACCTCCCATGCACGCCGAAATATTCCCAAATAGAGAAAAACCCATGTAATTCACATGCTAAAATCCCCTCAAATCACTTTTCAATTTTAAAAGATTTGAAATCCCATCCTTGCTCGCGATGTATCTCTGCTTGCTCACGATGTATTCTCTGTGGTTGTTCAAGTTAGGATATCTATCATCTTTTCTTCCAGTGTTTCTTCTCTTCGATGATCTGGTCGACTGTGTTGGCTTTGTGTGGGTTAGATTATAGTTGCCGAGATTGGCTTCAGACTGTTGAGTGGATGTGTCAGTTTTCTGATGCCTCTTTACGTCATCTTCTTGTTTGGCTGTCTTTTACTGCGTCAGTTTACCATATTTGAAGGGAGAGGAATGCCCGCACTCATGATGCGCCTCTTCGGCATGTTTCTGTTCTTGATGTTCGGAATCGTGTTAGCTTTTTACGGAAGGTTAATCCATCTTATGACAATAAATGGCTTCACATATCCTGGCACTTGCCCGATGACATCTTCTGTTGATCTTATTTTCCTTGTAGCCTTTCGGATTTTGTTCTAGGAGGGCATGTCCTCTCTAGTAGTCTGGGGTATGCCCCTTTGCTCTTGTATAGTTTTCTTTTGGTTAATACACTTACTTTATCCAAAAAAAAACAAAATTTGAGATATCCTCATCACCAAATTTATGAGATTCTTTCCCAAAATAAATTCCCCAAATCAACATGATTTGTTTCCTAGTTTAGAGAACCCTCCAAATCATTAAAAAAGAGAACCCAAATCATCAAAGTGGGAAAACCCTTGGACGACACTTCATAAAAAAAAACCTGAAGCTTTTTCTTATTCTTCTTCTTTCCACCGAAACACAAAGAAACCTAAGGCTATCACCGAAAACCCCTAGCCAAAAACCATGAACAACAACAAACAAAAGCCCTAGGAAAAACCAACCAAACAATCAAAACAACAAGAAACCGAAAAACCAAAACCATAATAGAAGCCAACCACCGAAACCAAAAATAAAAGCCAATGACCGAAACCAAAACAGAAAAATCACCAAAAAAACAACCAAAAACAACCAGTAAAATCACCCAAAAACCCGCAAAAACATCCAGCAAAATCACCCAAAAAATAGAAAAAAAAAATAGCAGCCAAAAACAACCAAACAACAGCCCAGTAAAATAGCAAAAACAGCAACCAGAAACATCAAAAATAGCAACCAGTAAAATAGTAAAAATAGCAACCAGAAACAGCGAAACAACAACCAAAAAATAGTAAAACAGCAAGTAGAAATAGCGAAATAGCAAGTAGAAATAGCTAACCAAAGATCCTTCCGGCAACGGCCTAACGCAGTTCCATGAAAGCAACTTAAAAGGTAAGACCTGAGGGCACCCTTTACCATATTTATTTTATAGTTCCGGACGCTGCATGTCTGGATGGACGTGAAATACGTCCAGCCGGGTATGCGAAGTCCAACATTAAAGACGGCCAAATTTATGGTCACATTTTTTTCTTTCTTTGGCATTTTGTTATTTATCTTTTTTATTTATTTATTTACTTTCATTGTTATTTTATTATTTCACATTTATTTTTATTATCTTTTTATCTATTTATCATTTTATTATTTCGATTTTATTTTATTTGTTCATGTTGGTGATTATCCGCATATGCATGATTATTTTTTTATGTCCGCTTACATTGCATCGATGATTATGTGTGTTATTATCCCTTGTGGTATATCGGATGGAAACCAAGACATAAATTCCGAAGCCGAATCCGAATGGACGGTAGTACGGTCTATACTTAGGATACAACTCCATGTGCCACTCAGAAAATACTCACATATGTGTGATTAACCCCCTTTTTTTGTTTGCTATTTATTTATTGACGTTTTTCCTGCTTTTAATTATTTATTATGATTTTCTTTATCACATCTCTTATTTATTAATTTAATGTACTTTCGGAACTACGTTATTGTGATTCTTTTTTTGGTTGGGTATGTTATTACATTTTTTATTCGCTTTTATGCCTGAATTGCATTAAAACTTGACTATACCATTGTGTGAACCCGTCCATTATACTGGCATAAGTAAGGGACCATTCTGAACCCAACGGTTTGAGGTATTCCCTTGCGAGGGGTGAGTGCGGCCTTAAATCTTTCCCAGTTCACACTGGGTGGTGACTCCTTTATTCTCCAGTTTAGTCCCCAGCGGGCTACTCCGTACTCCATACGGGCTGCGAGCCCAACAGTGTCGTGGTCACCGAGCATCATAGGCATAACAGTAAACCTCGCTTCGCTCCTACAGATTGCGACTCCACTGGGGATAGAGAGTCGGCCCCGAAACAATACCTTGTAGTGTCCATGGCTTTGCCTTTGGTTAACCATAAACAACGATTTGATTTTGCTCGAGTCAAACTCGTTTTTCGAAATTTAATCGTTATGGGTCGCAAAGCCCGATTAACGTCCAACGTTAATTTAATTAAAGTCCAATGGGCTTTTAATTAATTTCTTTAAGGCGTCGACTTTTGGTCAACTCGGGTCGAACCCAATAACCAAAGTCCAATCCGGGAGTTACCCCATAAGCCTAGAAATCAATTTAGGCCCATTAGGCCCAATTAAACTTTAAAGGTCCATTAGTCGCATTTGGGCTTTATGGAAGCGGTTTTGGGCCCAATTGGATCCAATCCATTTGGCCTAAACCTAACTTGGTACAACCAAGCCCAATAAGCCCAATAACAACTTCAAAAGCCCAAATCCAATTTTAAGGCCCAATATAATTAAATTACAAAATCCAATTTTACAATTTAATTACCTAAAGTGTATAACACAATTAATCACCCAAATCAATATTTCCAAAACATATAAATTAGCCTAATTAATCATGCTTATCATTATTAAATTATGTCCAACACAATTTAATAAAAATCAAACCCATATACATGATATATATGTCTCGGCCATGTGGTGATTTTATGTCCGATTCGGTTTCAATCCAATTAAATCCTACATCGACATTAAATCAACAATTCCAATCATTTCCAACTCATCCAATGATCAACGAAACAAAAAATCCAAGACATTTAGGGCATAGTTCAATTCGGCCAAGCCTAATAATTTGGGCAAAAATTATCCAATCATAATTTCATGAAATTGATCCAATCAATCTTCAATTAATACTTTTTTAAGCATATTAAACCATCCAATTTCATTAAATCATGCTCAAATACAATTTACCCAATTTTAAGCCCTAAAAATTTTCATGCTCAACCTTGCTCTGATGCCATTGTTGGTGTTTGCTAAGGTCCCAAGATCGTTAAACAAGTATGAAACAAGTGCGAATACAACGAGGGAGATGCGGAATACTCACATCGATCGGTTGAGCGACGCGCGAGGAAACAAAAAATCAAATTCTGCCCACTGGTACATGCGGCAGTGAGCTGCTACTGCCTCCTCCAAATTCGGCCATGGGTGAGCTCCAAGCTTCGTCAAACGATTCCCGGCTCATGGGTAGACTTCCCTATCACCTTCGCATGACTTCGTAGTGTGCTAGCACTCCCGATCTTGCCACAAAATCGCGACTCTAAGCTTCCATATGGCTCTTGATTTTCAATAGAAAAACATAAGGTTTTTCAGCCCCTTGGGCGTGTGAGAGCAAGAAGAAAGAGATGAGAGAGAGATGTAAAATGTGTAATGTCATTTGATTTCTAAAAAAAAAAATTAAACATATACCATTTTGATTTTAAAAAGTCAAAGGCAAAAAACAATTAAATGTCTTCCAACTTCCAACAACTCATCAATCCAACAATCATGAATAGTGATTGGTGTCAATCACTCAAAGTGAAAGACATCCATCACTTGATTGACGAATGATGTGACACTAGATGCGACTAGCGATTTGATACTTGATTTGACTTGCGTGCCGCACTCGAATTCGAAATGTGAATGCGCTCGCAAATAATCTCGGGCTCGGGCTCGCTAATTCCAAATTAATGAATTTTTCGTTGCGACGTAATTAAATGATTATGTCTAGCAAAATCACTATTCACGTCGCTAATAAATTAATTTCAAATTAACTCGTTCGCCCGAATTAAAATCTAATATTAATTCCGCGTCGAAATCCAATTTCATTTAATATATCGAATATATTAATTTATCGATTAATTCCAAATTAATCGTTATCTCCCTTTAATTGATATTTTATCCGAGATAAAATATCTCCGCAATTAATCCCAGATTAATTTTCTCTCTCTTCTAATTAATCCCAGATTAAATTAGAGTGCGAGTCATACGTCATCGGTGAATCTTCGGGAAACGACCCATGAGATCCCCAGATATGTTGGTAGTAAATTCGGTCGTCGGACTATCCGAACACGTAAGTACCTAGTACTACGTTTATACCGATTTACAAGACAAGGTTGGCTTCTAGCAAAGCGCCATGCTACCCAATTCTCCAGAAATATCCTTACAGGAATATAAGGATCTATATCAGGCGTAGTATACGTAGTATTACGTCTGTCGATCCAGTATCAGATGATCACGTGCTAGGCCTGGGGCTGGAATTGTGTCTGCCCCGTACGAAGCACATGTCAGATGTCTGGTAACTAGTCTCTATAATCGGATAAACATGACCTTGTCATTTTATCCCGATGACTGCAGTACTTAAGAGTAGTAGTATCGTATCCTACGTGACCATCATCTCCATATGACTGGAGTGACACTTCCGTCTTGACATCACACCCAACACACTACGATTCTCAATATACCTAGCATAAGCGTACACAGAACCTGTTAAAGCCATGGATGACCGCAACCAAAGTATATTGATTATCGCAAGTATTAGCGGTGCAAGTCTCAGGTTAAGACCAAATACACCTACCCTGATTTCGGACTTCCATAGACACATAGTCATACTACCAATGGAATTCCGAGGGGGTCTATCCAGAGCGAAGCTGTTTCCCGTACCATCGGTAAAACACAACCTCCTATTACACTTGCATGAGTATCCTATACCCAAATATATGAGAACTATGCCGTTATGCCCTCACAACGCGCACAAGTGTAATACTAGTCTTTTACGCATTTATCGATGTCCAATCTCGACAATGATCTGACTAGGGATATTTAATGATTAATCCTTCGTGGACTGATACTGTCTAATATCATTCTCAATCCAGGAACTAATCATAGGGACCTCCTATCATTTATATATCTAGGTGATCTAATCACAAATGATAAGAGTGCAATCACATTTGTCACATAGTTAATTTGTACAACAACACCATGATCAATAGAAATAGTGACGCTATAGGTCATAATTGTCCAACATCAAGCATATGAGTTTTAATATGTTGGAATTATTTTAGGCATTAAATAACTTTGATTAATATTTAATTATTATATTGCATTTTATTTTATTCAAATAAATTTACTATGCATGGTTTTTTTACAGATATGTGAATTTATTTCACAATTCAAATCTTAACCAAATCATACAAAACTTGTACCTAAAATTAAGTTCAGGGTGTTAGCTTTCCAACGAGCTTTTACACACCCAATTTCGAGTTCAAATGAGAGAGAACTAATCAAAACAAAAATGGCGTGCTGATACCACTGTTGGGAAGCGGCCGTGAGTGCACAGCGGAAAATCAAAAATAAATTAAATTATGATGTCGTTATCCCTTTGCCCAAGACCCATTTGTTTTGATTATTCTACAAGCCTAGGCATGTTACTATATATTCTAAGCATAAAAACTCATAAAATAAGCAAAGAACATAAACCTAAACATGCTAACTATCAAAAGAAGTCTAATTAAAATAAAAAAAGAAAAACACTTACTTGAATGGAAGACTCCTCCAGTCCTCCCTCCAATCTACAAGCTTTTCTCGAACTCAGCAAGCTCTTCCATATTCCAAAGAGCCACCCAAGTGTGTGGCCTCCAAAGATGCACACACCAAAGCCAAAACTCAACGGCAAGACTACGCCTTGAGTGCAAGGGTATTTTGCCTTTGGTGCTAGCCTAGTCAAATACCTCAAAAATTTTAACTCGAGGTTCCTCTAGTCAATTAGACTTAAGGATCCTCAAAATCAGTGGCATACTCTTAAACTTTAGAGTTGCTCACTTATATAAACCCAATATATGAAAGGTTTGGTGAAAAAATTTGTAAAAAATTCATTGGGTTTATATAGGTGCTCTAAAGACAACAAAATTAATTAAGAATCTGATGTGGGATAAAACCTAATTTAATCTTAGCCATTGGATCTTAATTTAGTGGTTTAATGAGATTATAAAACCCTAATAAGAGTTTGGGCCGAATTGGAATTCAAAACAAATAACAAATAAATTAAAAAAATTACTATTCACATTACTATTCATGTTTTTTTTTTTATTTATTTATTTATTTATTCATTCCAATTCCCAAAGTGCTCATATCGTCATTTACCAATCTCTAAGCCACTATAGAACCTCATAAATGATATGTTCAATAATTAAACACATTGAACCATTTATGAACAATTCCTACAGCAATCATATATGCTGTTAAATTTGTATTGTGCACTGTTAACCATTGATTTCGAATTTGTTGTGTGTGACCTTTTGGGTTCCCCTCATGAATCGTGATAATTTAATAGAACATAAATTATCCTCCGATCAGATGGTCATTCGATTTCAATGACCAAGGTTGACATCTAGCAACATGCCAAGGCCCACGAATGAGAAGGAAATATATATATATACCCATTATGTATGCGATTTACATATGATACGGTCCCTCACCTCACTGTATCCCCACCGTTTGACCTAGGGTATGGAAAGTGTCTACTCATATAGTCAAAGGTATGATGTTGATAGTGTCATGAATCGTGCTAGCTTAAGAATCTCACATGATTCTTCCGCTGCGGCCACGGTCTCAAGCACTGATCACACATATCAACCCGCGAACTAGAATACTACTCTTATAAGAAAATATTATCCGAGAGAGTGGCGATTCTCTGTTGTATCTTTACAAACTTCATATGTTTCAACAAATGATCCAATCATACCCTTATGACCGGATCTTTTGAACTAGGGAAGGAGAATGTAAAAGTTATTTGATCCACACATAAGATTGTAAAGACCTCAAGTCTAAGGACTAGTCATACAATCGATACATGAAAGTTCTCACAGACACATGGGATAAACACTCCATGTGAAAACTTTCGGCGGTCAGTTCGATGGACACGAGCAACTCATGCATCCATGTGATACACCAAGTGGAAGGATCTTTGCTAGTAGCCTATGAGATCGTCTACCCCACTTAAGGGCGGATCATATCATCATCCTTGTGGAAGCCATCATCTTATTACTCCAAGGGCTTTATTACAGTGTTGATAATTCATATAAGTTATGTAAGACACTTATAATAAAGATTTCTATTTTATTAATTAATGAAAATATTACAAATACATGTACATATAGCCCATCCACAAGTTGGGTATAAGGCATATCCCTAACAAAAAAACAGCCAAAAACAACCAAAACAGCAGCCAAAAATAACCAAAACAACGGCCTCAAAAAACAACCAAATTAGCAACCAGTGAAACAGCAAAAATAGCAATCAGAAACAGCGAAATAGTAAAACATCAAGCAGAAATAGTGAAACAGCAAGTAGAAACAGCGAACCAGCGATCCTTCCGGCAATGGCCTAACGCACTTCCGAGAAAGCAACTTAAAAGGTAAGACCTGAGGGCACTCTTTACCATATTTATTTTATAGTTTCGGACATTGCATGCCTGGTTGGACGTGAAATACGTCCAACCGGGTATGCGAAGTCCAACATTAAAGACGGCCAAATTTCTGGTCACATTTTTTTCTTTCTTTGGCATTTCGTTATTTATCTTTTTTCTTTATTTATTTACTTTCATTGTTATTTTAATATTTCGCATTTATTTTGATTATTTTTTTGTTTATTTATCATTTTATTATTTCGCTTTTATTTTATTTGTTCACATTGGTGATTATCCGCATATGCATGATTATTTTTTTTATGTCCGCTTACATTGCATAGATGATTATGTGTGTTATTATCCCTTGCGGTATATCGGATGGAAACCAAGACGTAAATTCCGTAGCCGAATCCGAATGGACGGTAGTGCGGTTTGTACTTGGGATACAACTCCACGTGCCACTCGGGAAATACTCACATATGTGTGATTAACCCCCTTTTTTGTTTGCTATTTATTTATTGACGCTTTTCGTGCTTTTAATTATTTATTATGATTTTCGTTATCGCATCTCTTATTTCTTAATTTAATGTGCTTTTGGAACTACTTTATTGTGATTATTATTTTGGTTGGGTATGTTATTACATTTTTTATTCGCTTTTATGCCTGAATTACATTAAGACTTGGTTATACCATTGTGTGAACACATCCATTATACCGACATAAGTAAGGGACCATTCCGAACCTAACAGTTTGAGGCCTTCCCTTGCGAGGGGTGAGTGCGGCCTTAAATCTTTCCCAGTTCACACTGGGTGGCGACTCCTTTATTCTTTGGTTTAGTCCCCCGCGGGCTACTCCGTACTCTCTATGGGCTGCGAGCCCAACAGTGTCGTGGTCACCGAGCATCATTGACATAGCGGTAAACCCCGCTTCGTTCCTACACATTATTCATTTTATCGATGCTGTTTGATTTATATCTCATATTGTCCAATTGTATTGTTTACCTTGATTACTCTTGTACCTTCAGACTTTGTGTATGTTTTATGCACGAGAAGATTTAAGTCTGGAGTTAGTAATCTAAACAGTCCATAGAGAGCAAACAAAGAGGGTACTTTATTTGTGGTTTATCTATAGCTGCGGTCCATTCTATACTTGTATGACGACCTTGATCTGGTCATTCATGTAATGACATGGGAATGGAGGCACCATGTATGATGAGATCATATAGGACTGGACTCAGATAAATATGAATTTTTTTAATATTCGTTAACCGAATAAATTCATTTTATCTAATAGATGGTCATATATGGATTCGATCTTAATCCTGAGTGTACTGCAAACTCCTGCATGATAGGCTATGTCCTTTGATTTACTATGGTGAGGTTGGTGTTGCATTCCCGGCCAATAACTACGTATTTTGGGGATATGGTTTGGTGTATAGCTGGGAACATTTTACATATATATGAAATTCATTCCTTCTTACTAGAATCAGATGAATATCTCTTTTAACAGTTGATTCAAGACTTGAACAATTTGAGCGCTCAACTTTTCTATTGCGAATAGAAAGTTTTATATTCATAATTATTATGGATTAATTATTCATTATAGAATCAATGGTGCTTAAGAGATAAAATATTTAGAGGGGTTTAACGGACTTTTGACCCAGCTCTATTTATGAGATATTCGTGAATGGCTATATCCATATGTAATGACTATATTGATGGACACCGAAGTAGTTCGGTTTATTTTATCCATCTACGGTAACGGGAGTTCAACTTTGAGATTTTAGTGGAATAACACGGAGTTAATAATTCATAATATTTAATTAAAAACTTTAATTAATATTTTGAAATTATTGGACCTCGTAACCGTAGGTCCATTTGGACCCCGTGCTAGCTCGATTAACTGTAGCAAACCTAATATAACTAGATTGTCTAATTATATGCTCCATTTATATTTATATATTATTAATGAGACAAGTAATATTTATTGTCACAAATGAAAACTATGTTAAATTAGTTTAACTTAATGTTTTCTAGAATTCTTTGATTATGAGATAATCAAGTTAGTAATAATTATGAAATAATTACTACAACATAATTGAAGGTAAATAAATCATTATTTAGATATGGATTTTTATTTACCATTGGAGACAAAGCCATATGGCTTACCATGTCATCCAAGCAATTATGTCTATTAGGTGGCATGGATACACCTAATATATTTGTCATTAGCTAATGCATTTTATGCTTTGGTATGGCCTCCACATTTATGTGTTTGCCATTGAAAGAAAACATTAGATGCTTAATGACAAAGTCCTTCTCTTTAGCTTATCATTTCTTATGCTTTGGTATGGCATTCACATTTTTGTGTTGACCATTGCAAGAAAGCATTAGATGCTTAATGACGAAGTTAGTTAGCTTGTGTAAGAGAATATAATCTCTATCATTTCTCTCACTTCCTAAGGTTAACATTTTGCATTCAATCACTTAAGTGCTGTGAGAAAGATTTGAGAGAAAATAGAGAGAGTTCAAACATTCACAAGTTTTGTGAGAGTGTTTGAAATTCCAAAGAGCCAAACACCATTGTGACATCCTAAATCTCTAAATATTTTAGAGGTTTGATCTTTGTGAGTGATGTCCACACTTCGGTTTGTTGGTTTCGATTCATAGTTCGGAAGATCGAGTGGTTGATCCAAGGGTTGGACACCAAATGATTGATCTCGGCTACTACAACAAAGAGAGAAGGCAAAGAAAATTTTAAAAATCCATACCAGAGCCGGTGCCACCACAAGCAACATCTGTCGCGCTAAGGAAAGTTGTTTCCTACATTTTGTTGTTAGTTCGAAAATTTTAGATTCAAAAGGCGCCTCGAGACGGCTTTATTTTCATTCTCTTAGGGATGGTGTCCATTTTGGGTCAATATCAAGTTTGGGTTCCGGGAGGATAGGAACTCTAGATGTATCTTGTGAACTAACCTACCTTACGGCGACACTTCACTACTTAAGTACAAGGGTTCCAAAACAACGAGTCATACTCACGAAGGAATGATTAAATGTTAATCAAAATTCCTTGATCAAATCAAACTATGGTTGTTAAATATAGGAATAAAAATTATTCCCGCATACATTAATTAATTGAGAGTGTCTCAATCTATCATGCAAATACTTGATCTACCCTACGGCGGTACTTATTTGTTGGATGATAGATTTCGTGGCATAGTAATTCTTTTAGGTTTCTGATTCATTATACATGGTTCATACATCATGTTTAATTTTATGCCTAAATATTTGATTATTTAATATACGACAAATGAATTATTAAAATGCATGTTCATTTTAATTTTCAGCCATGGTTTCTCTGATTATTACTATTCTCTCTAATGACAAACTTACGGAAGAAAACTATGTGTAGGACACAGAAACTTGACGACGCTGTTATAGGCTCGCGGCCTAGTTGGGAATACGGAATAGTCCACGGGGAAATAAACCGGAGATATAACATGGAGTCGCCACCCAGTGTGAACTGGGACAAAGGTTTAAGGTCGCACTCACCCCTCGCAAGGGAAGACCTCAAACCATTGGGTTCGAAATGGTCCCTTACTTATGTCACTTGTGATGGTATGATTTGCGCAATAACTCAACCGAATCTACTCAATAATCATGCTCAAAGGTCACTTAGATCTAATATGCATTTGCTAAATAAATCCTAATCTAAGTTTGCATGCTTGAAAGTAAGTTTTGAACGGCAAACAAGATATCACACAACGAGCACATTGAACCATTAATCTAATTAACGAATAAATACTTAAACATTAACATAAACTAAACTAAACATCATGCATAAAGAATAACATAATCGTGCCTTGGAAATTAAATAACTAAATCATGCTTAAAAAATAAATAAATAACCTACAAATTATATCATGCTCAAATACAAGTTCGGATGAGATGAAATATGTGTATCTTAAGTGGTACCTGACATTGTATCCCGAGTACAGACCGCACTACCGTCCATTTGGAATCGGCTACGGAATTTACGTCATGGTTTCCATCCGATATACCACAAAAGGGAACACATATTCCGCTCATCCAACATTCACAACATGCCTCAATAAACGACTCTCATGCGATATAAAATATTCAAATAAATAAAGATGAATGAAAGATAATAAATAAAAGGGTGTCATCAGGTCTAACCTCTTTAGTCGTCTATCGGAAGTGCGTTACACGGTTGTCGGAAGGGTTGATGCTACGCAACTCCTCCGGTTCACTGGTTCAACATTTTCCTTCACTGCTTCGCTATTTGGGCTGCTATTTTTTATTGTTTTACGATGTTTCTGGTCGCGGTATTGGCTTACTAGTTTGAGGTAAAGTATGACAGTTTTGGCTTACGGTTTATGGGTTTTACGGGGCAGTTTTCTTGTGCAGTTTGCGGCGAAATGGGGACTCTGTTTCAGGCAGTTTTTGGTGGTTGCAAGGCAGATTTCATGGGTGATTTTTGGTCAGTTTGTTGGGCTGTTATGGTCTTCACGTGGAGGGTTGGCTCATGGGATTTAAGGGCTGTTGTGGTCTTCACGTGGAGGGTTGGTTAGTGGGATCTAAGGGCTGTTGTGGTCTATTTCACGTGGCCATGTGTGAACTGCTAGGGTTCTCTTCATTCGGTGGGTTTTGGCTTATTTCACGTGGCTTTGTGTCTTCGGTTTGTGGCTTCTTCAAAGTGTGACTTGTGTGTTTTGCAAGGGACCTGAGGTGTATCTTTAGGAGTGACGTGAGGTGTGTGTTTTTGAGAGGGGTTTGTGCGTGTGACTTTGTGTCTTAGTCGGTTGAGAGAATGAGAGAAGAGTGAACAGGTCTGGTTTGTGTGTGAGGTCGTGGAGAGTCAAGAAGAAGGTGTCGTGGCTGTGTGTTCGGTATTGGTGAGCCGTGCAGGGTGAGTGAAAGGGGAGAAGTCAATTCGTGGTGACTATTTATTTTAGGGTTTACTTCCTTTTGCCGTGAATGGAGTTGGGAGAGAGAGGGTAGTTTGTTAGGCTTAGTCGTGAGGACTGCTTTGGCGTGGCTGTTTGTTTTATTTGAGAAGGAGAGGGATGCCGTGGATCCAGAGAGGAGGGGAAGATGCGAGTGTTTCAAGAGATTAGATTTGTGGAGAGTGAAGAATAGAGGTTCGAGAGATGCTGGTCGCGTTTAGGGTTTGTTGTGAGAGATGAAGATTAGGGTTGTCGACAGTAGAGGTTCAGGGAGAAAGGAAGCTTTTTAGGGTTTGCTTTTGTTTGTTTGAGGTTTGTCTTATTTTTGGTTGAAGTGTCGTGTGAGAGAGAGAGAGACCGGAGAGAGAGGATGTCTAGGGTTTGTTGTGGTTTATATTGTGAGAGGGTAGGGTTAGGGTTTCTGCATAGGTTTATTAGGAAACAAAATCAATTAATTTATATGTGTATTTAGTTTGATTATAATTTAATTTAATTGGTTATAATTGGATTGGATTTTAATTTGATTTAGTTATTTAATTTAATTTTAATTATTTTTAATTCAATTTAATTTGTGACATGTATTTTAAGTGTTTTAATTATTTAATTTGTGAGATGTGATTTAATGGGTTTGGTGTGTTTTAAAACAAAGGTCCAACAAGCGAACCCGAAGCGAAACACGCGAGTTAACTCTGACAAAATGCTAATTTCCAACTTTACCCTTCCAACGTCAGTTTCCCGCGGCTTTAACAACTAAAGAGGTAGTGTCTCCATACGAGACTCATCATCGGGCCTTATATGTAAAAATGTAGTGCCTACAGTCGCCCCCACTTTGATGGGACTTGTGCAGTATGTAACAGTGACAATCCTATCAAAGTTATGCAATGCATTTTTACTTACCTGGCTCGCCAGCTGCCACCTGACTTGCCTGTTGCTTCGAACTGAGTTGATATGGTGGTGAGGTGCCTCGACCTCTGGGCTTTGTTCCCGAACCACCAAATGTGAACTATGATGATGATGCAGTGAGCCCTCGACCCTGGGACGCATCCCGGAACTGCAACCGACAACGGGGGCACCTCGACCCTGGGCACCTCGACCCAACACCGCTGTCAGTAGGGACCTCACCCTCAAACTGATGATGTAGTGGGCACCTCGACCCGAAACTACAACCGACAACGGGGGCACCTCGACCCTGGGTACCTCGACCAACACCGCTGACAATAGGGACCTCGCCCTCGAACTGATGATGTAGTGGGCACCTCGACCCGGAACTACAACCGACAACGGGGGCACCTCGACCTAACACCGCTGATAATAGGGACCTCACCCTCGAACTGATGATGTAGTGGGCACCTCGACCCGGAACTACAACCGACAACGAGGGCACCTCGACCCTGGGCACCTCGACCCAACACCGCTGACAATAGGGACCTCGCCCTCAAACTGAAGATGTAGTGGGCACCTCGACCCTGGGCACCTCGACCCGGAACTACAACCGATAACGGGAGCACATCGACCCTGGGCACCTCGACCCAACACCGCTGACAATAGGGACCTCACCCTCGAACTGATGATGTAGTGGGTCTTCGACCCTGGGACACATCCCGGAACTGCAACCGACAACGGGGGCCCCTCGACCCAACATCGCTGAAAATATGGACCTCGCCCTCGAACTGATGATGTAGTGGGCACCTCGACCCAACACCGCTGACAAAAGGGACCTCGCCCTCGAACTGATGATGTAGTGGGTCCTCGACCCTGGGACGCATCCCGGAACTACAACCGACAACGGGGGCACCTCGACCCAACACAGCTGACAATAGGGACCTCGCCCTCAAACTGATGATGTAGTGGGCCCTCGACCCTGAGACGTATCCCGGAACTACAACCGACAACGGAGGCACCTCGACCCTGGGCACCTCGACCCATTACGCTGACAATATGTGGGCCTCAACCCTGGGATGCATCACAAACTAATGTTGATGCTGACGTGGGTCTCGACCCTGGGACTCATCCCCAAAACTGATACTGATACTGCTGCGGGCCTCGACCCTGGGACTCATCCCCAAAACTGACACCGATGTAGGCCTCAACCCCGGGACTCATCCCCGAAACTGATACTGATGCTAGTGTGGGCCTCGACCCTGGGACTCATCACCGAAACTGATACTGATGCTGCTGTGGGCCTCGACCCTGGGACTCATCACCAAAACTGAAACTGATGCTACTGCGGGCCTCGACCCTGGGAATCATCCCCAAAACTGATACTGATGATGATATAGGCCTCGGCCCTGGGACTGATCCCAAAAAATGGTACTGATGTAGGCCTCAACCTTGGGACTCATACCCGAAATTGATACTGATAATGTGATGGTTCATTTCAACATACTGTTATCGTGTGGGGTGGTTCATTCTTGAACCGTTACTGTGAGGTGGTCTATTCCCGAATCGTGTTCCATTCTCGGACTCTGCTCCATTCTCGGATTACCATTCTCAGCTTGTGTTATTCTCGGACTCTGCTCCATTCTCGGAGTGCCATTCTCGGCGTGTTCATTCTCGAACTATGATGAATGTATGCTTGATTCCTTGGGCTTCATTCCCGAAACCAGTGATAATGTGGGCCTCGACCCTCTGGGATTCATTCTTGAAAACTATTGATAATACGGGCTTCGCCCCTTGGGATTCATTCCTGAAACTGATGATGATGTGGGTCTAAACCCTGGGATTCATTCCCGGATTCATTCTTGGATTCATTCCAAAACTCTGTTGATGTGGGCCTCGGCCTTGGGATTCATTCCCTGGATTCATTCCAAATTCTGACAACGTGGGCCTCGACCCTAGGATTCATTCCCTGGATTCATTCCAAATTCTACTGATGTGAGCGTCGACCCTGGGATTCATTCCCAGATTCATTCCTGGATTCATTCCAAAACTCTGACGCTGTGGGCCTCAGCCCTAGGATTCATTCCCTGGATTCATTCAAAATTCTACTGATGTGTCTCCATACCCAGAGTGACGTGCCTGGCAAAACTGATCTGATACCTCCATATCCGGAGTGCCATAACTGGCAGAACTGATCTGATATCTCCATACCCAGAGTGTCGTACCTGGCAAAACTGATGCTGAACTAATGTGGGCCTCGCCCCTAGAATGCCATACCCGGCAAGTCTGCTACTAAAATATTGTGGGCCTCACCCTCAGAACGCCATACCCGGCAAAACTAACACTGATGATAATTGTGGGCCTCGCCCCCAGAATGCCATACCTGGCAGAACTAACACTGATGTGGGCCTCGCCCCCAGACTGATACTTGTTCATTTCTCAAACTGATGCTGATTCATTCTTAAAACTGTTGTTGTTTCTGATTGGCTTGACTTTGCCGCTTTCTCTTTTCCCTCTTTGAAACCTGTGAATTCAAAACAAAACAAACACAAAAAGAATGCAAAATATGTCACGTGTATGCATGCATGCATGAATGAATTTCCTATTCTGTTGGGTTAGGTCTTCCGCCGGTTCTCTAGGTGATTGCTCAGTCTTCTCTCTGGTCTCATGGTTCAATATCTTGTTATGTCTCGGATTCGTGAGGTGGTAGACTGGTCGCCCTAGTCTTGGTTTAGCTTTCTGCTTTCCGCTGTTTGCACTTGGTTAAGATGAACCATATGGTGGGGCCTTCTATATCATCATAACTATATCACACGCTACGAAATAATCCCAATAGTTATACATATCATTGTCCTCAAAGAATGCTCAGTAATGAAACCAGAGAACTTTCAAAACATTCGATGTAACTCAAATCCAAGTCTTTGAATAAATGATCTAAGCCAGACTCAAAGTGTGTGTGTGCAAATGTTCTTTCACAGCTTGATCCTTAAGTAAGCCAACTCAAAGATTTTGTTTCAAAAATCGGGATCGATGGGTCAAACCAACCTAGATATCTCAATTATGCCTGCAGTTGCTTTTCAGTGTTCAATGTGGTATGGTTTTCTTTCTTTTCCTTTGTCTTTTTTTTTTTTCATTTCGAACTTCATTTTTATTTTTTTTTTCCTTTCTCTCTTTTTTCAACACACCTACCCTTTAAGGTAGCATTTCTCCTCATGGTGGTCCTAATACTCGCCCATGGGTAGCTTCACGCTTATCGGTTATAGGTGGTTCAATTCTTTTCTTTAGAGACATTCCTTTTATTTTCAACCATACCACACATCATAACATAAGCAAATCAAGATAGACATCTAAGCAAACGGTCATTCACCGACCTACAATTTCTTCAACTAGTCACTTTGCTAACTACTCAGGTTTTCACTGCTAAGAACCATAATCAAGTGCTTACGAGTCTAACATAGATCAATCACTCAAAGTATCAGATAAAAGCACGTCAAGAGTTTATCGTTTCTAAGGTTTCGCCCTAAAGTAATCAATCTCATCATTGGACTTATGTCTAACTATCAATGACAAACAACTCTCTTTTTCTTTTCTCTCTATTTTTTCTTTTATCTTCCTTTTTTTCTTTTTTTTTTTCTTTTTTTTCTTTTTTCTTTTAAAGGCCCCGTAATGGTCTTTCTATCATTGCCGAAAGGTTTTCTGTTTCTCAATTTCCTCTTCCTCACTATATATGTTTGCTAAACTCTTCTTTGACAATTCTTCTTTATCTCTAACCCAACGAATATCTATGATGGCTTTTAAGACACAGAGGGTTAACATGATGCATGCATGAGATGCGTGCGATGTATGAGATTTAATATGCATGTGGTTATCAAAAGCATAAACAGGCAACTTCTATAGGATATTGTAGGCATTGCATTTTTGCATGTGAAACCCGATGATGAGTCTCAGTTGGAGGCACTACCTTTTTAGTTAAGGATATTGCGGGAAACAGTCATCGGAAGGGAATCGGTATTTTGTTAGATCCTTATTCACTTGTTTAGTGTCAAGCTCGCTCGTTGGACCTCCGTTTTAAAGCACATTTGGCCTAAAAAAACCACGAACCTTTTAATCTTGGCCCAAACCCACTCACCAAACCAACACAACACCTAACCCACCAAGACAAAGCCCACACCACCACCACTTAGGCCCACACGCCCATCACCTTAAATTACACCCAAATTAAATTAAATATTAATTAAATAATATATTTGAATTAAATAAAATAATTAAACCATTTACCAATTAAATAAAACATAATATATAATCATGCCTAATTTAGATAAATCAAATATATTAACTTCCTAACTAAACAAAATCATATACTAAATTAAAAAGATGTCATGCCTAATTAAATCACTCATAACCAATTTAAATATATTGACTTCCTAATCTAAACCAATCTTGTCTCCATCAAATCTTTGACTTTCCTTGCTCAACACTAAATCAAATCTTTTCCTTGTGAGACAAGGGGAAACCCTAACCATTCTCTATATAAACAACCCCTAACCAAGACATGCACTCCCTTGACACAATTGGAATTCACGCCCATACACCCTAGCTGATTCACACAAAAAACACAAAGAAAATAACCTAAGTGATTCACGCCATAAATCTCTCTGCACAACCAAACCCTCCATAGCCGCAAAACACTCACTGCCCATTTGCCCTCACTAGCCTGCTCCACGCACCCCTTTGCTTTCACCAGCCAAAGACCACTCAACGCATCAGCACACTCACGTAAAGCACCCAACCCCTCACTTCCTCATCTCACGCCACATACCATTACTTCCAGCCTCGCCACCTGCTGACTAACAATCAAACCAGCCCCCCTCACACGCACTTGCCAACCAAAAAATAAATAAACACCACACTCATATAGCCCTATACTCAACGCCACTTCCCTCTTCATCACCTTGCTGCCTCTCATTCAATTCACGCCATAAATCTTCCTGCCACACTCCACACACCCATAGCCACACTCCACGTACCATATTGCCTTAGCGCCTAAAGACCATAACAGGCGTACCACTCACATTCACAGTCCACGTGAGCCATATTCACAAACTGCCCTTAACCAATAAACAAATCAGCTCATGAAACCCTTTTAAAACTGCCGCTAAACTGTCCAGAATCACCCCGAAAACAGTCCAAAAACTGCACAAAAACCTCCTCAAAAATCATCAAAACAGCAGCCCAAAACACACACAAACAGTCCGTTGAAATGCCAAAAACAGTGACCAAAATACGGCAACAATACGGCAGCGAAACCACGAGGAAATAGCAGCAAAACGGAGGTTAAAACAGTAGCTTGAGCAGCGAAACAGTGAGGTAAAATGCAAACCAGTGAACAAGAAAATTTGCGGTGTGATAGCCCTTCCGACGGCCATGAAACGCGAGTTCGAAAGTCGACGTAAAAGGTTAGACCTGAGGGTATTTTTCACACTCGTTTTCAGTTCTATTTTTATTATTTATTGAGTATTGTTCGCATAATTATTATGTTAAAATGCATGTTGTGGCCCTTGAGTAGATAAATATGCATGTATTACGAAATATTGTATGTTGTGGCCTTGGAATAAAATGAAAGATGTGTCAACTCTCGCGGTATATCAGATGGAAACCCGGACATAAATTTCAAAACCGATTCCGAATGGACGGTAGTATGATCTGTACTCGGGATACAACTCCATGTACCGCTTGAGTAAACGGCACCTTCTTTTGTTTTATTGCTTTGATTTATTTATTTTTCGTCATTTGAATTCCCCATGTTACTTGTTTATTCATGATGCAATCGAGCGCATGGGCTTAGTAAGTCGGATTAAAGGTCCCCTATTTGGAGGGGTTAAAACCCTTTACCACGATGTTTTGCCCCGCCAGTTGATGTGTGTTCGGTTGAATGTAAGATATGTTCAATCGGGCATACTAAGTTTGATGTTATTGTCTTTATTCTTTGTATGTATGATGCAATCGAGCACATGGGCTTAGTAAGTCGGATGAAAGGTCCCCTATTTGGAGGGGTTAAAACCTTTTACCACGATGCTTTGTCGCGCCGGTTGATGTGTGTTCGGTTGAATGTGAGATATCTTCAATCGGGCATACTAAGTTTGATGTTATTGTCTTTATTCTTTGTATGCATGATGCAATCGAGCGCATGGGCTTAGTAAGTCGGATTAAAGGTTCCCTATTTGGAGGGGTTAAAATCCTTTACCACGATGCTTTGCCGCGCCGGTTGATGTATATTCGGTTGAATATAAGATGTGTTCAATCGGGTATACGATGTTTCATATAGTCATCCTTTTCTTTGTACGTATCGTAATGAAAAACATACTTATTCCATTGATTGCATCATCTATCCCTTAGTCTTGGCTTAACGTATTACAATTCATATATCCATGTCATGATAGCATTTGAGTATTATTTCTTGTAGTATATCGGATGGAAACCCATACATAAATTCCGTAGCCGATTTCGAATGGACGGTAATGCGTTCTGTACTTGGGATACAATTCCATGTACCACTTGAAAAGTGCTCACATGTGTTTTGTGTCCATATTAGTTATCTTCTTTTGCACCACGTCATAGCATGCTTACTTTAATGCCTAATTGCATCCTTAAGTGTCTTTTTGCATTATATACTTAGTTGACTCTTTTATTTGTGCATGGACATATAATGGCTATTTGTTTATGATATGTCTATGAAATCACATGTTCGCCATTATTTGATTCGCCTTTATGTGTGCTTGTGTGGTTAGTGTGTGCTTGTGTTTCCATGAATACAATATACCAATGAATTTGTATGTTCGTTGCTACTTTGATGTACTTTCAAGCATGGAATCTTAGATGTGAAATATATGCAAATTTATGTGTAAGTTTTATTTTTACGCATATGGATTTAGAAGCATGATACTCTTGGAAATAAGTGTTACTTAAGCTTGATTAAATTATTACACAAATCCTTTCATTACATGTGACATAAGTAAGGGACCATTCCGAACCCAACGGTTTGAGGTCTTCCCTTGCGATGGGTGAGTGCGGCCTTAAATCTCATTTTCCCGGTTCACACCGGGTGGCGACTCCATTATTCTCCGGTTTAGTCCCCCGTGGCTACTCCGTACTCCCGACTAGGCCGCGAGCCTAGGACAGCATTCGTCGTCCAGTTCCTGTGTCCCACAGTCTGGCGACTCCACTGGGGATAGAGAATCGGCCCCGAAATATTGTCTTGTAATGTTTGAATTGATGTTCTAATTGACCGTGTCTATAGTGGATGAAATGGGGGTTTAATGAAAGGCATTTTGAGGCTAGGAAATGGTTTGGTGTCTTCCTTCACTCACTACCTTTCTAGAAGGAAAAGCTGTGAAGGTACCTAGATAGCCATCTACTCGTAGCCTATTGTGATGGACTAATTTGGAGGACTCGTTGTTTATTCCTGACACCAAGCGATAAGAGCCTAAGAGGCTTGGGTATTTAAGTGAGCCTCGCTCCACCCTCCCTCTGGGGAATCTACAACGGGAAGTCCATTTGACAGTCGGTCACACACCATAGCTCACAGGCACGTACCTTAGCGTATAAAAAAGGGTGCGCTCACTTGTCCGCTCGAACCCTTGATTGGGGAGACCTAGTTGTGGACCATCCTTCGCCGGTGAGAGCCTTTGTCTACACTCTTGCGAACCCACCCATAGACCGGGGTTGTATGGTTAAAGTAACAATTATTTCCTTGAGTATGTGCTTGTGGACCATCCTCATTTGGATGCAGTTGGACTATTGTCAGAAATGCGAACTTGCTGAGCCATTTAAACTGGGGCGATTTCATACCTTATGACCATTAGGCCCAAAGCTTCTGAAATGTTGATGGGCCATTCTGTAAAAATCATTGTTTTATGTTTGCATTATCTTTATTTTATGCTTGTGTTTGGGAACATCGTCGTTTGGATCCATTTGGACCATTTGTCATGTGATATAGGCTTTTTGGGCCATTTAAACTGGGACAAGAACGTATTTTATGACGATTGGGCCAAAGGCTTCTAAGTGTTGATGGGCCACTTTGTGCTTGTGTTCGGAACATTACCATTTGGATTTAGTTGGGCTCATTTCCATGAGATGTGAACTCGTTGGGCCATTTAAACTGGGACGAGTTCACTCCTATGACAGTTAGCCCAAAAGCTTCTGAAATGATAACGGGCCGATTTGTTTGAAAATTTTAGTTGATTTAGTAAGTTATATATGTTACATGCATCTCATGCACCCCATGCATACATACATCATGCTAACCCTTGTGTTCTGAAAGCCATCATAGATTCCTGTTGGGTTAGGGAAGAGGGAAGACTTACCAAAAGACCGGTAACAGATATGAGTACATCCGATAATGAGGTTATCCCGGATAGATCATTTGGAAAATGGTTTCGCCAAGATTACCGAACAGTTGCAAGCATTGACCACTGCCATGTCAAATATGGTTGTACCCCGTGCTGGGGGAAATTCTGAGAATGTGAGGCGCGAGGAGCCTCCGAATGGGTTGGGGGATGATATCCCCACTTTTGATGATGACATGGCAGAGTATGCAACAGGCAAAATGATTGGGTCTCAGGCATAATTTCAGAAGCTTCGGGATCAGGTTGAAACAGTTACCCGCAAAATGAGGGGTAAACATTAAGAGTTGTTAGATTATGAGGCAATGACCTTCGGAGAACAGCTGGCAGCTCAGTTTTTAAAATGCCCGACATGGCCAAGAGTTTAATGGGAATGGAGACCCGGGTCCATCTGCAGCAATATGTCTCAGTCTGAGTTCAGTGGGCCTATCACAGCGCCAAGTCCAAAAGATGTTTGGGATGTCACTCGAGGGGGCACCTGTGGTTTGGTATCATAGCCTTGAGAAGAAGGTTAGGGAAGATTGGAAGGAACTAGCTGATGCTTTTCTGTAGCAGTATGTTACAGACTTAGAAATTGACTTGTCACTCCGTGATTTGGAGAACACTAAGCAGAAGCCAGCGGAAAGTTTCAAAGAGTATATGGATCGCTGGAGAAGCCAACTTTTGAAAATGCAGACTCGGCCTTCAGAGAAAGACCAAATTAAAATGATCATCAAGGGCACCAAGCCCTCTATTTATGGTAAGCTGAGGAGGGTGACTTCGATGATTTCTGATTTTCGACAGTTGAGGGGGAAACTGTCATGGATATTGAGGAAGAAGAGGCTGAAAACAAAAAGTTTTATGGCCAGAATAGAAGAAATTTTGGGGGGCCTTCTGAGACCAAGCCCGCTACTGCTGAGGTCACTACCGTCAGAAACAGGAAATTCTCCAACCTTGGTAGACCTTTGTCAAGGGTGTTTGAAAAGTTACAGGGACAAGGACTCTTGAAACCCTTAGAAGGCAAACCACTTCCACACCCCCCACCGCCACACATAAATGTGAACCTTTATTGTCACTTCCACCAGCTACATGGCCATGACACCGACAACTGCACATGCCTCAGTCATGAAATCCAAGACCTCATTGATGCCCATAAAATACCCGATCCTGAGAAAGAACAACCCAACACATATCGGAACCCCCTAACAAATTACCACTCCGTTCCACCACCCACCTACATGATCAACTCTAGATTGCCCGAAACTTTTGTCCTCCAAACCCTTAACCACCAAGCTTCTTACATGGAGATAGGGGATGACAGTGGAGAACCGTAGGCCAAGAAAGAAGGCAATGCCGCAAACAATGAAGATATTTTCTTTGGTTTATTTGATTGTAATCCTGCATTTTTAATAAAGACATTGATTTAGTCTACCTGTTCGAACCATTTTCTTAAATGATAATAAAGATGTTCATTTCGCTGAATCTCTTCTGCAACATGAGTATATTTGAGAAAAGTATTCAACCTTGGTACTATGGAATCCAGTGATGAACACGGGGAACCCTCGAAATAAGCAAACAGAAAAGATAAGATAGACATTCAGAAATTGGGAAATAGAGGCAGTGAAAATATCAGACTTGGAAGGGGATTAGTTTACCGAGCCGATCAACGTAGACAGATTGAAGCAGTAGCTTGCCTGAGGAAAAGAAAACTGAGCAGTCGCCAAGAGAATTAGCAGAAGACCTAACCCAACGGGATGAGAAACTCATTCACGCATGCATGCATACACGTAACATATTTTGCATTCCTTTTTGTGTTTTGTGTTTGTTTTTTTGTATTCCCAGGTTTTGAAGAAGAAAAGAGAAAGCGGCAAATGAAATTCAATCAGAAGCATCAATATAACATCAGCAGTTTACGGACGAGTCCCAGGGTGAGGCCCATATCAGTATTAATCTGGGGCGAGGCCCACATCAGTAACAGTGTTAGGGCGAGGGCCCAACATCAGTTTCAGGGCCGAGGCCCGCATCAGTACCAGTCTTAGGGATGAGTCCCAGGGTTGAGGCCCATATCAGTATTAATCTGGGGCGAGGCCCACATCGGTAACAGTGTTGGGCCGAGGCCCACATCAGTACCAGTTTGGGGCGAGGCCCACATCGGTAACAGTGTTGGGGTGAGGCCCACATCATTTTGAGGGCAATGCCCACATCAGCATCAATCTGGGGGCGAAGCCCACATCAGTACCAGTTTGGGGGTGAAGCCCACATCAGTACCAGTTTGGGGTGAGGCCTACATCATTATCAGCATCAATTTTGTCGGGTATGGCACTCTGAGGGCGAGGCCCACATCATTACCAGTATCATTCTTGCCAGATATGGCACTCTGGGGGCAAGGCCCATGTCTTTATCAGGATCAGTCTGGCCGGGTATGGCACTCTAGGGGTGAGGCCCATATCTTTATCAAAATCAGTCTGACCGAGTATGGCACTCCGATAATGGAGCAGGGTTCGAGAATGAATAGACCGAGAATGGCAATCCGAGAATGGAACAAGGTTCGAGAATGAACAAGCCGAGAATGGCAATCCGAGAATGGAACAAGGTTCGAGAATGAACAGGCTAAGAATGGCAATCCGAGAATGGAATAAGGTTTGAGAATGAACAAGCCGAGAATGGTAATCCAAGAATGGAGTAAGGTTCGAGAATGAACTAGCCGAGAATGACAATCCGAGAATGGAACAAGGTTCGAGAATGAACAAGCCGAGAATGGCAATCCAAGAATGGAACAAGGTTCGAGAATGAACAAGTTGAGAATGGTAATCCGATAAGGGAACAAGGTTCGAGAATGAACAAGCCGAGAATGGAAATCCAAGAATGGAGTAAGGATCGAGAATGAACAAGCCAAGAATGGTAATCCGAGAATGGAACAAAGTTCCAGAATGAACAAGCCGATAATGGTAATCTGAGAATGGAGCAAGGTTCGGGAATGAACAAACCAAGAATGACACTTCGAGAATGGAGCACGGTTCGGGAATGGACCGCCTCACAGTAACGATTCAAGAATGGACCACCTCTCATCAACCCGGTTTGAGAATGGACCACCTCACAACAAAATCAACTCAACTCAGCTCGAGGCAGCAGACAAGCCAGGTAAGTGAAAATGCATTGCATAACTTTGATAGGATTGTTCAAAGTCACACACTGCACAAGTCCCATCAAAGTGAGGGAGACTGTAGGCATTACATTTTTGCATGTGAAACCTGATGATGAGTCTCAGTTGGAGGCACTACCTTTTTAGTTAAGGATATTGCGGGAAACGGTCGTCGGAAGGGAATCGGTATTTCATTAGATCCTTATTCACTTGTTTAGCGTCAAGCTCGCTCGTTGGACCTCCGTTTTAAAGCACATTTGGCCTAAAAAACCAGAACCTTTTAATCTTGGCCCAAACCCACTCACCAAACCAACACAACACCTAACCCACCAAGACAAAGCCCACACCACCCCACCTAGGCCCACACGCCATCACCTTAAATTACACCCAATTAAATTAAATAATATATTGAATTAATAAAATAATTAAACCATTTACCAATTAAATAAAACATAATATATAATCATGCCTAATTTAGATAAATCAAATATATTAACTTCCTAACTAAACAAAATCATATACTAAATTAAAAAGATGTCATGCCTAATTAAATCACTCATAACCAATTTAAATATATTGACTTCCTAATCTAAACCAATCTTGTCTCCATCAAATCTTTGACTTTCCTTGCTCAACACTAAATCAAATCTTTTCCTTGTGAGACAAGGGGAAACCCTAACCCTTCTCTATAAACAACCCCTAACCAAGACATGCACTCCCTTGACACAATTTGGAATTCACGCCCATACACCCTAGCTGATTCACACAAAAAACACAAAGAAAATAACCTAAGTGATTCACGCCATAAATCTCTCTGCACAACCAAACCCTCCATAGCCGCAAAACACTCACTGCCCATTTGCCCTCACTAGCCTGCTCCACGCACCCCTTTGCTTTCACCAGCCAAAGACTACTCAACGCATCAGCACACTCACGTAAAGCACCCAACCCATCACTGCCTCATCTCACGCCACATACCCATTGCTTCAAGCCTCGCCACCTGCTGACTAACAATCAAACCAGCCCCCCCTCACACGCATTTGCCGACCAAAAAATAAATAAACACCACACGCATATAGCCCTATACTCAACGCCACATTCCCCTTCATCACGTTGCTGCCTCTCATTCAATTCACGCGACAAATCTTCCTGCCACACTCCACACACCCATAGACACACTCCACGCACCATATTGCCTTAGCGCCTAAAGACCATAACAGGCGCACCACTCACCTTCACAGTCCACGTGAGCCATATTCACAAACTGCCCTTAACCAACAAACAAATCAGCTCACGAAACCCTCTTAAAACTGCCCCTAAACTGTCCAGAATCACCCCGAAAATATTCCAAAAACTGCACAAAAACCTCCTCAAAAATCATCAAAACAGCAGCCCAAAACACACACAAACAGTCCGTTGAAACGCTAAAAACAGTGACCAAAATACGAAAACAATTCGGCAGCGAAACCGCGAGGAAACAACAGCAAAACGGAGGTTATAACAGTATAGCTTGAGCAAGGAAAAGTGATGGTAAAACGCAAACCAGTGAACCAGAAAAGTTGCGGTGTGAGATCCTTCCGACGGGCGAAAAACGTTGAGTTCGAAAGTCGACATAAAAGGTTAGACATGAGGGTATTTTCACACTTGTTTTCAGTTCTATTTTTGTTATTTATTAAGTATTGTTCACATGATTATTATGTTAAAATGCATGTTGTCGCCCTTGAGTAGAAATATGCAGTATTACGAATATTGTATGTTGTGGCCTTGGAATAAAATGAAAGATGTGTTAACTCTCACGGTATATCGGATGGAACCCAGACATAAATTTCATAGCGATTCCGAATGGACGGTAGTATGATCTGTAATCGGGATACAACTCCACGTACCGCTTGAGTAAATGGCACCTTCTTTTATTTTATATTGCTTTGATTTATTTATTTTTCGTCATTTGAATTCCCCATGTTGCTTGATTATTCATGATGCAATCGAGCGCATGGGCTTAGTAAGTCGGATTAAAGGTCCCCTATTTGGAGGGGTTAAAACCCTTTACCACGATGCTTTGCCGCGCCGGTTGATGTGTGTTCGGTTGGTTGAATGTAAGATATGTTCAATCGGGCATACTAAGTTTGATGTTATTGTCTTTATTCTTTGTATGTATGATGCAATCGAGCGCATGGGCTTAGTAAGTCGGATTAAAGGTCCCATATTTGGAGGGGTTAAAACCTTTTACCACGATGCTTTGCCGCGCCGATTGATGTGTGTTCGATTGAATGTAAGATATGTTCAATCGGGCATACTAAGTTTGATGTTATTGTCTTTATTCCTTGTATGCATGATGCAATCGAGGGCATGGGCTTAGTAAGTCGGATTAAAGGTCCCCTATTTGGAGGGGTTAAAACCCTTTACCACGATGCTTTGCCGCACCGGTTGATGTGTGTTCGGTTGAATGTGAGATATGTTCAATCGGGCATACTAAGTTTGATGTTATTGTCTTTATTCTTTGTATGCATGATGAATCGAGCGCATGGGCTTAGTAAGTTGGATTAAAGGTCCCCTATTTGGAGGGGTTAAAATCCTTTACCACGATGCTTTGCCACGCCAGTTGATGTATATTCGGTTGAATATAAGATGTGTTCATTCGGGTATACGAAGTTTCATATAGTCATCCTTTTCTTTGTACGCATCGTAATGAAAAACATACTTATTCCATGGATTGCATCTTCTATCCCTTAGTCTTGGCTTAACGTATTACAATTCATATATCCATGTCATGATAGCATTTGAGTATTATTTCTTGTAGTATATCGGATGGAAACCCAAACATAAATTCCGTAGCCGATTCCGAATGGATGGTAATGCGGTCTGTACTTGGGATACAATTCCACGTACCACTTGAAAAGTGCTCACATGTGTGTTTGTGTCCATATTAGTTATCTTCTTTTGCACCACGTCATAGCATGCTTACTTTAATGCCTAATTGCATCCTTAAGTGTCTTTTTGCATTATATACTTAGTTGACTCTTTTATTTGTGCATGGACATATAATGGCTATTTGTTTATGATATGTCTATGAAATCACATGTTCGCCATTATTTGATTCGCCTTTATGTGTGCTTGTGTGGTTAGTGTGTGCTTGTGTTCCATGAATACAATATACCAATGAATTTATATGTTCGTTGCTACTTTGATGTACTTTCAAGCATGCAATCTTAGATGTGAAATATATGCAAATTTATGTGTAAGTTTTATTTTTGCGCATATGGATTTAGAAGCATGATACTCTTGGAAATAAGTGTTACTTAAGCTTGATTAAATTATTACACAAATCCTTTCATTACAAGTGACATAAGTAAGGGACCATTCTGAACCCAACGGTTTGAGGTCTTCCCTTGCGATGGGTGAGTGCGGCCTTAAATCTCATTTTCCCTGTTCACACCGGGTGGCGACTCCATTATTCTCCGGTTTAGTCCCCCGTGGCTACTCCGTACTCCCGACTAGGCTGCGAGCCTAGGACAACATGCGTCGTCCAGTTTCCTGTGTCCCACAGATATATAACTATGGTTCACATGTGGGTTTATGACAATGCCTTTGATTGAACTCCCTCAACCCACTATGGAAACGGTCAACTAATGCACAAATTATACACATCACAAGACATGATTTCGGGGCCGATTCTCTATATCCCCAGTGGAGTCGCCAGACTGTAGGACATAGAAACTTGACGACGATGTTCTAGGCTCGCGGCCTAGTTGGGAATATGGAATAGTCCACGGGGAACTAAACCGGAGATATAACATAGAGTCGCCACCCAGTGTGAACTGGGACAAAGGTTTAAGGTCGCACTCACCCCTCGCAAGGGAAGACCTCAAACCGTTGGGTTCGGAATGGTCATTTACTTATGTCACTTGTGATGGTACGATTTACGCAATAACTCAACCGAATCTACTCAATAATCATGCTCAAAGGTCACTTAGATCTAATATGCATTTGCTAAATAAATCCTAATCTAAGTTTGCATGCTTGAAAGTAAGTTTTGAACGGCAAACAAGATATCACACAACGAGCACATTGAACCATTAATCTAATTAACGAATAAATACTTAAACATTAACATAAACTAAACTAAACATCATGCATAAAGAATAACATAATCGTGCCTTGAAAATTAAATAACTAAATCATGCTAAAAAAATAAATAAATAACCTACAAACTATATCATGCTCAAATACAAGTTCGGATGAGACGAAATATGTGTATCTTAAGTGGTACGTGGCATTATATCCCGAGTGCAGATCGCACTACCGTCCATTCGGAATCGGCTACGGAATTTACGTCTTGGTTTCCATCCGATATACCACAAAAGGGAACACATATTTCGCTCATCCAACATTCACAACATGCCTCAATAAACGACTCTCATGCGATATAAAATATTCAAATAAATAAAGATGAACGAAAGATAATAAATAAAAGGGTGCCCTCAGGTCTAACCTCTTCAGTCGTCTATCGGAAGTGCGATACACGGTTGTCGGAAGGGTTGATGCTACGCAACTCCTCCGGTTCACTGGTTCAACATTTTCCTTCACTGCTTCGCTGTTTGGGCTGCTATTTTTATTCCGTTTTATGATGTTTCTGGTCGCGTATTGGCTTACTAGTTTGCGGTAAAGTATGACAGTTTTGGCTTACGGTTGTGAGTTTTACGGGGCAATTTTCTGGTGCAGTTTGCGGCGAAATGGGGACTGTTTCAGGCAATTTTTGGTGGTTGCAAGGCAGATTTCAGGGGTGATTTTCGGTCAGTTTGTTGGGCTGTTATGGTCTTCTTGTGGAGGGTTGGCTCGTGGGATTTAAGGGCGGTTGTGGTCTTCACGTGGAAGGCTGGTTAGTGGGATCTAAGGGCTGTTGTGGTCTATTTCACGTGGCCATGTGTGAACTGCTAGGGTTCTCTTCATTCGGTGGGTTTTGGATTATTTCACGTGGCTTTGTGTGTTCGGTTTGTGGCTTCTTCAAAGTGTGAGTTGTGCATTTTGTAAGGGACGTGAGGTGTATCTTTAGGAGTGACGTGAGGTGTGTTGTTTTAGAGGGTTTGTGCGTGTGACTTTGTGTCTTAGTCGGTTGAGAGAGTGAGAGAAGAGTGAACATGTCTGGTTTGTGTGTGAAGTCGTAGAGAGTCAAGAAGCAGGTGCCGTAGCTGTGTTTTCGTTATTGGTGAGCTGTGCATGGTGAGTGAAAGGGGAGAGAAGTAAGTTCGTGGGGACTATTTATTTTAGGGTTTACTTCCTTTTGCCGTGAATGGAGTTGGGGGAGAGAGGGCAGTTTGTTAGGCTTAGTCGTGAGGGCTACTTTGGCGTGGCTGTTTGTTTTATTTGAGAGGGAGAGAGCTGTCGTGGATCCAGAGAGGAGGGGAAGATGCGAGTGTTTCAAGAGATTAGATTTATGGAGAGTGAAGAAGAGAGGTTCGAGAGATGCTGGTCGCGTTTAGGGTTTGTTGTGAGAGATGAAGATTAGGGTTGTCGACAGTAGAGGTTCAGAGAGAAATGAAGCTTTTTAGGGTTTGCTTTTGTTTGTTTGAGGTTTGTCTTATTTTCGGTTGAAGTGCCGTGTGAGAGAGAGAGAGGTCGGAGAGAGAGGATGTCTAGGGTTTGTTGTGGTTTATATAGTGAGAGGGTATGGTTAGGGTTTCTGCATGGGTTTATTAGGAAACAAAATCAATTAATTTATATGTGTATTTAGTTTGATTATAATTTAATTTAATTTGTTATAATTGGATTGGATTTTAATTTGATTTAGTTATTTAATTAATTAATTTTTTATTTTTAATTCAATTTAATTTGTGACATGTATTTTAAGTGTTTTAATTATTTAATTTGTGAGATGTGATTTAATGGGTTTTAAAACAAAGGTCCAACACGCGAACCCGAAGCGAAACACGCGAGTTAACTCTGAAAAAATGCTAATTTCAAACTTTACCCTTCCAACGTCCATTTCCCGCTGCTTTCACAACTAAAGAGGTAGTGTCTCCATATGAGACTCATCATCGGGCCTTATATGCAAGAAAGCAGTGCCTACACTATGTTAAGTGAAAAAGTAACATGAACGTCATCTTAGTCTGTGAAGATCTTAAGTTTGTCCTGACAGAGTAAAATATTCTCCCAAGCTAGAAAGAAATTATGGCCAAGTTGTGCATGATGCCTACTAGAAATGGGTTGCGTCCAATGAGAAAGCCTGTTGCTTCTTACTAGTAGGGATGTCTGATGTTTTTGCTACAAAGCATGAGTCAATGGTTACAACATATTTGATGATGAAATCATTGCAAGGCATCTTCGAGCAGCCTTCGGAGCGACAAATCATGAGGTTATGGTTTAGCGATGACCGAGAGGATGAAGGAAGGGACATCAATCCAAGAGTAAGTCTTGAGGATAATGACCTATCTCAACACGGCCAAAATTCATAGAGCTCGTTTTGAAGAGCATTGCTAGGTGAACATGATCATTGAAACTCTTTCGAAGTGTTTCCTACAGTTTAAAAGCAATTATGTTATGAACAATTGACTTTTACTTTGACTTAACTATTTAATGATCTCACCCATTAGGAGTCCATGTTGGTGGTTTTGGGGTTCGTGCTCAGAGCGCCAATTCCCCGTTGTATTTCTTTGAGAATAATATTGTAAAATATTTTATTTTGAATAAAATAAGTAGTTTCTGTAATATAATATATCTTTTAACATGGTAAAGATGTAATAGACCTTATGATGATTAGTGTAGGCACTGCATTTTTGCATATAAGTCCCGATGATGAGTCTCGTATGGAGACGCTACCTCTTGGATTGAGAAAGCCGCGGGAAACGGACGTTGGAAGGGTAAAGTTGGAAATTAGCATTTGGTCGGATTTAACTCGCTTGTTTCGTTTCGGGCGCTTGTTGGACCTCTATTTTAAAACACACCAAACCCATTAAATAATTAAAACATTTAAAACACATCTCACAAATTAAATAATTTAAAATATATGTTACAAATTAAACTTAAATTAAATTAAATTAAAACACATTCACAAATTAAAGCTAATTAAACTAAATCAAAACAAATTAAATAACTAAATTGAAATTTAAACTAAATCTAATAATTAAACCAAATTTAATTAAAACAAATTAAAGTGAAATTAAATTAAAGCTAATAAAATTAATCTAAAATACAATTTAATTAAATCACTCCGCTAATTTAAGAAATTCCCACCCAAATTACATAATTTCTTGCCTAAAATAACTAATCAAATCTCTCCCTTTCAATTTGATTTCTTTCCATTCAAACCCATGCACAACCCTAATAACCCAAACCCTAACCTGCTACTATAAAAAGATGACACAAACCGAAACCCTAGATCCCTCCTCTCTCTCACCTCTTTCATGACAAAACACAAGCAACACTTTCCGAACCCACTCGGCAGTGCCCAAAACAAAACCCAAACAAATAAAACCCTAGCTACACGCACAGCCTTTCTCTTCCCCACACGGCATTAACAGAAAATAAACCCTAAGTCACTCCCCCTTCTCCCTCACTACACGCACAACTGCCCTCACCTCACCAAGCAGCCATGAAATCCTTAAACAGCCACCCACCATGAAACCCTCAAACAACAGCACACCTGCCCCCCTGTCCACCAGCCCACGGAACTGCCCTCACAAAGAACCCACTCAAATAAACTAACAACGACGACAGCTCCCTGACCTAGCAGCCATAAGCCTCACTTCCACGCACGCAAGCCAAGTTGACCAAAGAAAACGCCCAGCACGTCAAAGCCTCACCAGCCCAGCCAATCTTCACGAACCAGACCTTCAGCCACAAGAAAACACACACGGCGTCAACATGGTCAATCACAAATAAAACACATCAACCCTAGGGATCTCCTTTCTTCTCTCCTTCAAAAAACCATGAACAACAGCAACAAAAAACCAAAAATGGGTTTCTCTCTCGGCTCTAACCTTCACTCTACACTCTCTTTTTGGCAACCCTCTACAATCACCACCAACTCCATCTTCTCTCTGGACACCTTACGCAACCCTAGCCTTCTCGCCACTCTCTCTCTGCTGTCTTATTCTCTCCATAAACTAGCCGCACATAAAACAAACAAAAAGCCCTAAACCTTTCCCTCTCTCACTCAACGCCCACGTTCAACAAGCACAGCCAATACACTCCACAAAGACAGACTTCACACGGCACACACAGCCCAAAGCCACGACACTTTACTCACAACCCCTCAGATTCACGTGAAACAGCCCCTCACAAACACTTCAACAGCCAGCAACCCACGTGAACCAAAACACCACCACAACGCACACACGTCACTTACCAAGACACACACACGCCCCTCACGAAACAGGACACACTCAACGCACCTGGCAGACCACGCACTGCCCACTCACGCCACACTCCCCTTTGCCCCTTTGACCCCACACCGATTCATACATATAAACCATGCACTCCACACATTGATTTGGACCCTCACACACTGCCACAAACATACACAGACTGCCTTGAAAACAGCCCCCAAACTGCCGACAAACAGCCCAAAACAGTGACAAAAATCGCAGCCCCCAACCAGTCCAAAAAACGCAAAACAGTCCCCTAATTATCAAAAAATATTGACCAGAAAATACAATAAAAACAGCAGCGAAATGGAGTGAAAACAGCAGCCCGAGCAGTGAAACCGCGAGGAAAATCGTTGGATTAGTGAACCAGAAAAGTTGCGGAGTATCAATCCTTCCGACGGCCGTGTAACGCGCTTTCGAGGAACGACAAAAGAGGTTAGACCTGAGGGCACCATTTTACTTATCATCTTTCGTTTTATTTTATTTATTTTAAAATATTATTGCATGAGAGTCGTTTGAAGCATGATGTGATTGTTGGATGAGCGGGATAGGTGTTCCCTTTTGTGGTATATCGGATGGAAACCCGGACGTAAATTCTGTAGCCGATTCCGAATGGACGGTAGTATGGTCTGCACTCGGGATACAACGCCACGTACCACTTAAGATACACGTATCTCGTCTCATCCAAATTTGTATTTGAGCATGTCATAGTTCTAGGCCGTTTATTTATTATTTTAAGCATGATTTAATTTAGTCTTGTTATTTAATTTTCAAAGCATGATTGTGTTATTTAGGCATGTTTTTTCTTCATTCTTTATGCATGATGTTTCGTTTAGTTTATGTTTATGTTTAATTAGTTATTTGTTTACTTGGTTTTATGGTTCAATATGCTCGTTGTGTTATATTGCGTGGAGTTATTTGGATGAAAGCATGTTAGATCTAAGTACTCTTGAGCATGAATGTTGAATAGATTCGGTTAGTTTATTGCACAAATCATATCATCACAAGTGACATAAGTAAGGGACCATTCCGAACCCAACGGTTTGAGGTCTTCCCTTGCGAGGGGTGAGTGCGGCCTTAAATCTTTGTCCCGGTTCACACCGGGTGGCGACTCCATGTTTTTCGTACTTCCCAATCCAGGCCGCGAGCCTAGAACAGCGTCGTCAAGTTCTGTTGTCCAAAGTTTGGCGACTCCACTGGGGATAAGAGAATTGGCCCCGAAATCATGTCTTGTGAAGTGTATAATTTGTGCATTAGTTGACTGTTTCTATAGTGGGTTGAGGGAGTTCAATCAAAGGCATTGTCATAAACCCGCATGAGAACGATAGTTGGATATCCCATAGAATTTGCCCCTTTATGCTTTTGATAACCTCATGCATATTATATCTCATACATCGCACGCATCTCATGCATACATGCATCATGTTAACCCTCTGTGTCTTAAAAGCCATCATAGATATTCGTTGGGTTAGAGATAAAAGAAAAATTGTCACAGAAGAGTTTAGCAAATATGGATAGCGAGGGAAAGGAATCGAAAAGCAGAAAAGTTTACGGAAAGGATAGAAAGACCATTAGGAGGGGCCTGAGCAATCACCTAGAGAACTGGTGGAAGACCTAATCCAACGGAATTGGAAATTCATTCATGCATGCATACACATAACATATTTTGCATTCTTTTTGTGTTTGTTTCGTTTTGTATTCACAGGTTTCAAAGAAGAAAAAGAGAAAGCGGCAAAGACAAGCCAACCAGAATCAGCAACATATGAGTAGTAGTTTTGGGGCAAGACCCACATCAGTTTCAGTCTGGGGGCGAGGCCCACATCAAAATCAGTTTGGGGCGAGGCCCACATCAGTATCAACTCAGGGTCGAGGCCCAAATTATCAGCAGCATCGGGAATGAATCCCAGGGTCGAGGCCCACATTGTCAGTAGCATCGGGAATGAATCCCAAGGTCGAGGCCCATATTGTCAGTAGTTTTGGGAATGAATCCCAGGGCCGAGGCCCACGTCAGCATCAGGCTGGGGGCGAGGCCCATATTAGCATCAGTATCAATCTTGCCGGGTATGACACTCAAGGGGCGAAGCCCACATTATCATCAGCATCAATAGCAGGCTTACCGGGTATGGCATTCTGGAGGCGAGGCCCACATTGGTTCAGTATCAGTTCTGCCAGGTACGGCACTCTGGATATACAGATATCATATCAGTTCTGCCTGGTACGGCACTCCGGGTATGGAGACATCAGAATCAGTCTTGCCGGGTATGGCACTCTGGGGGCGAAGCCTACATTAGCATCAGAATCGGTCTTGCCGGTATGGCACTCTGAGGGCGAGGCCCATATCAGTATCAACATATGGGCGAGGCCCATATCAGTACCAGTTTGAGGGCGAGGCCCACGTCAGTATCAGTTGAGGGCGAGGCCCACATCATTATAAGTCAGGGGTGAGGCCCACGTCAGTATCAGTTCAGGGGCGAGGCCCACGTCAGTATCAGTTCAGGGGCGAGGCCTACATCATCAGTTTGAGGGCGAGGTCCCTATTGTCAGCGGTATTGGGTCGAGGTGCCCCCGTTGTCGGTTGTAGTTCCGGGATGAGTCCCAGGGTCGAGGTGCCCACTACATCATCAGTTCGAGGGCGAGGTCCCTATTGTCAGCGGTGTTGGGTCGAGTTGCCCAGGGTCGAGGTGCCTCCGTTGTCGGTTGTAGTTCCGGGATGAGTCCCAGGGTCGAGGTGCCCACTACATCATTATCAGTTCGAGGGCGAGGTCCCTATTGTCAGCGGTGTTGGGTCGAGGTGCCCAGGGTCGAGGTGCCCCCGTTGTCGGTTGTAGTTCCAGGTCGAGGTGCCCACTACATCATTATCAGTTTGAGGGCGAGGTCCCTATCGTCAGCGGTGTTGGGTCGAGGTGCCCAGGGTCGAGGTGCCCCCGTTGTCGGTTACAGTTATGGGATGCTTCCCAGGGTCGAGGGCTAACTGCATCATCATCACAGTTCACATTCGGTGGTTCGGGAACAAAGCCCAGAGGTCGAGGCGCCTCGCCACCATATCTAATACATCATCAAATCGGTTCGAAAATGGACCACTCTCATAACAGTCATGGTTCGGAAATGGACTATCTTTCATCAGCAACGGTTCGGAAATGGACCATTATCTCATCAGCTCGCCGAAAATGGCACTCTGAAAATGGAGCACGGTTCGGAAATGGACCATTATCTCATCAGCTCGCCGAAATTGGCACTCCGAAAATGGAGCACGGTTCGAAAATGGACCATTATCTCATCAGCTCGCCGAAAATGGCACTCCGAAAATGGAGCACGGTTCGGAAATGGACCATTATCTCATCAGCTCGTCGAAATTGGCACTCCGAAAATGGAGCACGGTTCGAAAATGGACCATTATCTCATCAGTCGCCGAAAATGGCACTCCGAAAATGGGGCACGGTTCTAAAATGGACCATTATCTCATCAGTCGCTGAAAATGGCACTCCGAAAATGGAGCACAGTTCGAAAATGGACAGTCATCACTTCAGCAACGCCTCGGGAATGGGGTTCAGCATGCCGAAAATGGCACAACCAGACCAACTCAACTCAACACAACACGGCAGGCAAACCGGGTGACAGCTGGCGAGCCAGGTAAGTAAAAATACATTGCATAGACTTTGATAGGATTGTCATTCTCACACACTGCACAAGTCCCATCAAAGTGGGGGCGACGTAGGCACTGCATTTTTGCATATAAGTCCCGATGATGAGTCTCGTATGGAGACGCTACCTCTTGGATTGAGAAAGCCGCGGGAAACGGACGTTGGAAGGGTAAAGTTGGAAATTAGCATTTGGTCGGATTTAACTCGCTTGTTTCGTTTCGGGCGCTTGTTGGACCTCTATTTTAAAACACACCAAACCCATTAAATAATTAAAACATTTAAAACACATCTCACAAATTAAATAATTTAAAATATATGTTACAAATTAAACTTAAATTAAATTAAATTAAAACACATTCACAAATTAAAGCTAATTAAACTAAATCAAAACAAATTAAATAACTAAATTGAAATTTAAACTAAATCTAATAATTAAACCAAATTAATTAAAACAAATTAAAGTGAAATTAAATTAAAGCTAATTAAAATTAATCTAAAATACAATTTAATTAAATCACTCCCCTAATTTAAGAAATTCCCACCCAAATTACATAATTTCTTGCCTAAAATAACTAATCAAATCTCTCCCTTTCAATTTGATTTCTTTCCATTTCAAACCCATGCACAACCCTAATAACCCAAACCCTAACCTGCTACTATAAAAAGATGACACAAACCGAAACCCTAGATCCCTCATCTCTCACACCTCTTTCATGACAAAACACAAGCAACACTTCCGAACCCACTCGGCAGTGCCCAAAACAAAACCCAAACAAAATAAACCCTAGCTACACGCACAGCCTTTCTCTTCCCCACACGGCATTAACAGAAATAAAACCCTAAGTCACTCCCTTCTCTCCCTCACTACACACGCACAACTGCCCTCACCTCACCAAGCAGCCATGAAATCCTTAAACAGCCACCCCCATGAAACCCTCAAACAACAGCACACCCCTGCCCCCCTGTCCACCAGCCCACGTAACTGCCCTCACAAAGAACCCACTCACATAAACTAACAACGATGACAGCTCCCTAACCTAGCAGCCATAAGCCTCACTTCCACGCACGCAAGCCAAGTTGACCAAAGAAAATGCCCAGCACGTCAAAGCCTCACCAGCCCAGCCAATCTTCACAAACCAGACCTTCAGCCACAAGAACACACACGGCGTCAACATGGTAAATCACAAAAAAAACACATCAACCCTAGGGATCTCCTTTCTTCTTCTCCTTCAAAAACCATGAACAACAGCAACCAAAAAACCAAAAATGGGTTTCTCTCTCGGCTCTAACCTTCACTCTACACTCTCTTTTTGGCAACCCTCTACAATCACCACCAACTCCATCTTCTCTCTGGACACCTTACGCAACCCTAGCCTTCTCGCCACTCTCTCCCTGCTGTATTCTTCTCTCCATAAACTAGTCGCACATAAAACAAACAAAAAGCCCTAAACCTTTCCCTCTCTCACTCAACGCCCACGTTCAACAAGCACAGCCAATACACTCCACAAAGACAGACTTCACACGGCACACACAGCCCAAAGCCACGACACTTTACTCACAACCCCTCAGATTCACGTGAAACAGCCCCTCACAAACACTTCAACAGCCAGCAACCCACGTGAACCAAAACACCACCAACGCACACACGTCACTTACCAAGACACACACACGCCCCTCACGAAACAGGACACACTCAACGCACCTGGCAGACCACGCACTGCCCACTCACGCCACACTCCCCTTTGCCCCTTTGACCCCACACCGATTCATACATATAAACCATGCACTCCACACATTGATTTGGACCCTCACACACTGCCACAAACATACACAGACTGCCTTGAAAACAGCCCCCAAACTGCCGACAAACAGCCCAAAACAGTGACAAAAATCGCAGCCCCCAACCAGTCCAAAAAAACGCAAAACAGTCCCCTAATTATCAAAAAATATTGACCAGAAAATACAATAAAAACAGCAGCGAAATGGAGTGAAAACAGCAGCCCGAGCAGTGAAACCGCGAGGAAAATCGTTGGATTAGTGAACCAGAAAAGTTGCGGAGTATCAATCCTTCCGACGGCCGTGTAACGCGCTTTCGAGGAACGACAAAAAGGTTAGACCTGAGGGCACCATTTTACTTATCATCTTTCGTTTTTTTTATTTATTTTAAAATATTATTGCATGAGAGTCGTTTGAAGCATGATGTGATTGTTGGATGAGCGGGATAGGTGTTCCCTTTTGTGGTATATCGGATGGAAACCCGGACATAAATTCTGTAGCCGATTCCGAATGGACGGTAGTATGGTCTGCACTCGGGATACAACGCCACGTACCACTTAAGATACACGTATCTCATCTCATCCAAATTTGTATTTGAGCATGTCATAGTTCTAGGCCGTTTATTTATTATTTTAGCATGATTTAATTTAGTCTTGTTATTTAATTTTCAAAGCATGATTGTGTTATTTAGGCATGTTGTTTCTCATTCTTTATTGCATGATGTTTCGTTTAGTTTATGTTTTTTTTTAATTAGTTATTTGTTTACTTTGGTTTTATGGTTCAATGCTCGTTGTGTTATATTGCGTGGAGTTATTTGGATGAAAGCATGTTAGATCTAAGTACTCTTGAGCATGAATGTTGAATAGATTCGGTTAGTTTATTGCACAAATCATATCATCACAAGTGACATAAGTAAGGGACCATTCCGAACCCAACGGTTTGAGGTCTTCCCTTGCGAGGGTTGAGTGCGGCCTTAATCTTTGTCCCGGTTCACACCGGGTGGCGACTCCATTTATTTCGTACTTCCCAATCTAGGCCGTGAGCCTAGAACAGCGTCGTCAAGTTCTGTTGTCCACAATTAGTCATGATACTGTTGCAAAAGCCTTGCAACTGACATTTTGTTGTATCATGACGTTGTCATTCTTAGACAGTTCCTAGTCAAGGTTTACACTACTTGGTCAGTAAAGTAAACCCATTGAGACCGGTACATGTCGTATACTGGAATATATGATTCCAATGGTCTCTCAATGAACCATGAGTCTTGGGGACTCGTATAGACGTGTAGGTGTTTATAGCGGATAGACATTGAACGACTCACCAATGATTCTTAATTGATGGTACACCAACGTCAATAAGAATCTTCTCGGTTTGAGTAGCATTTGTGATTCTTCGACTTGAGACACCATTGTGGGCACATGAGACATCTTCCACACTTAGATGGCATTCACGTCACCGATCTATTAAGATCAGACCTCCGCATGTTCATTGGGTGTGGATAGTGTTAGACATTATGTCCCATAGCGTCACTGTTTGTAAATGATATTGTATTATTGTACAAAATTAACTATGCTATATGAAATTGCCTTTTGCCGTTTTGTAATATTATTTACTTTGATATATAAATGGCGAAAGTCCATATGATTAATACCGGATTGAGATGATATGAGACAGTATCAATCCATAAAGGTTTAATCATTAAATATCCCTAGTCGGAGTATTATCGAGATCGGACATCGATAATGCGGAATAGACTAGTATTGCGCTTGTGCACGTTGTGAGGGCACAACGCATAGTTCTCATATATTTAAGTATTGGATACTTATGCAAGTGCGATAGAGGTTGTGTTTTACCGATGGTACGGAAAACAGCTTCGCTCTGGATAGACCCCGCGGAATCCCATTGGTAGTATGTCTGCGTGTCTATGGGAGCCGCATCAGGGTAGGTGTATATGGTCTTAACCTGAGACTTACATCGCTAGTACTTGCGACAATCGGTAAACTTTGGTTTTGGTGGTTGGGGACCTTAACCGGTTCTGTGTACACCTCTTCTGGGTTTATCGAGAATCGTAGTGTACTGGATGTGATGTCGAGATGGAAGTATCACTTCAGACATATGGAGGTGATGATCACGCAGGACACAGAACTAGTACTCTATAAAAGTTGCAACCGTCGGGACAATATGACCAGGTCAGGATTGTCCGATTTAAAGAGACTAGTTGCTTGATGTCCGATATATGTTTCGTACGGGGCAGACACATTTCCAGCCCCAGGCCTAACATGTGATCATCCGATACTGGTTCGATATACGCAATACTACGGTATACTACGCTTGATATAGATCTTATATTCCTATAAGAATATTTCTGGAGAATTGGGTAGGCATGGCGCTTTGCTAGAAGCCAACCTTGTCTTGTGAATCGGTAAAAACGTAGTACGAGGTACGTACGTGTTCGGATAATCGACGACCGTATTTACTGCTACCAACATATCCGGAGATCTCTTGGGTCGCTTCCCGAAGATTCACCAATGACGTATGATTCAAACTCGATTAATCTTGGATTAATTACGGAGAGACTTTATCTTGGATAAAGTACTATACATAGAGAGAGAACGATTAATTTGGAATTAATCGTAAAATTATTATATTCGATATAATAATCGAAATTCGATTTCGACGCGAAATTAAAATTAGATTTTAATTCGGGCAAACGAGTTAATTTAGAATTAATTCGTTAGCGACGTAAATAATAATTTCGCTAGGCGCAATTATTTATTTAAATTCGATTTAATTAACGTCGCGACGTAAGTTCGGTATTTCGGAAATATCGAACCCGAACGCGTGAGTGCACGTGGGCCCACTTTCATTTGGAAACGTGTGGGGCCCACATGACACATGTCATATTATGCATTATTTAACTCTAATGCATTGCATGGAGATAGTGTACAATGCACTCAATGGTTTTGCATGGAAATTGAGTGTTTGACACTCTAAGCCATTGCATGATTTGTGTCATAAGTTTATTATTAATTTAATAAATATTATGGCATAAATATAAATTGATTTTTGTAACAAAAATCATTGAACAACTCTCCTCTCTCTCTCTCATTGCCGAAACTACATGCAGTTTTGGGCTCTCCATTTCTTCAATTTTTTTGGCAAGATTTGAAGAAGTTGTGCATTCATAATCACAACAAGGCTAGCACCTTCAAGGGATCATACAAAGGTGTTATGGGAAACTAATCCTTGAGCTTGGGAGGATCAAACAAAGCTTGGAGCTGCACTTTCCACCTTGGCCGAATTCATCACTGCACAAAGGAGAAGTTTTCATTTCATCAACGCATCCGCATTCCGATTTTTGTGAGTATGATTCCGCCATACTTCAATCAATTCATTCATGTATTTATATATTTTGTTTGCTCTTGTTGATCTTGGGGCTTGGTAATAGAAACCAACAATGGTATCATTGAGCTTAAAGAGCATGCAAATATATTAGGATGTTATTTGGGGAAAATTGTATGAAGCATGATTTGATGAGTTTGCTTGATTAAATATGCTTAGATGTATGTTATTTAGATTATACATCATCAATTTCATGGAAAATAAATTGGATTAATTTTTCCAACCCAAATGAGGCTTGGCCGAATACATGCAAGCATATGGACTAGATGATTTTTTAATTTAAGACATTAGATGACTTGAAACAATATGGAATGATGATTTGTAACTCGATTGGATTGAAAACGAAATCGGAACCATTTTAATCACCTTGGCCGAATGCTTGATGGAGGATTAGGGACTTGATTTTTTGATTAAATAATGTTGGACATATATTTAAGATAAAAATATGATTAATGGATTATTTGATATTTTGGGAATATTGATTTAAGAATTAATCATGATAATACACTTTAATTAATTAAGTTATAAAATTGGAATTTTAAATTTGGTTAGTTGGGCTTAATTTTGAATTGGGCCTAAAACTATTATATTTGGACAAAATGGGCTTGGTTGGGCCAAGTAGATTTGGACCATTTGGATTGGATCCAAAATGGGCCTAAATCACACCATTTAAGCCCAATATAATAAATGGGCTTTTATGTTTAATTGGGCCTTATGGGCTTGATATTGATTTTGGGCATATGAGGGTGATTCCTTATTGGGCTTGGTAATTGGGTTTGACCCATACATTGACCAAAACCCAAGCCTAAAGAAATCAATTGAAAGCCCATCGGACTTTAATTAAACGGACATTAGATGTTAGTTGGGCTTTGAGACCCGATTGTATTAGATTTGGAATCTAAGTTATAAAAGCACAATAAAAGTGTAAATATTTAATTTAGAATTAAATAATAGGATTAGTATTGAATACGACTTAAATTGGATTTAACGAGTAGTTCGATATAATTCGTGAATTCATACTATAAGTATTTATTCTCAAATTGAGTTGGACTCGCGCAAATGCAAACAATTGTTTGAACATTGTATTGTCACCTAATTAAAGACTAATTAATTGGATTTGATTGGTTGTATAACATGCCTTGAATGAATGAATGTGGATGTGATGTATGAATAGTGTATATCGGATGGATATTAGAAGGGAAGGGTAATTTTAGAAATTATTGTAAATTTAGAATTTATAAATTGGACCTGCGTGTCCAGCCTTTCTCTTATTGTCTCTTTGTATTCTCTTCTCACCTAATTCCCCTCAATGTAAATGAGGTTTCTCTTATTGTATTATGTAATTGGGTAAGAGTAGAATAGTGCTAGCGGGGAGAGGAAAGGAGTGATTTGTTCTAGGAACAAGTTGTTGTTCATATCCATCCGTATATCGCTATTACTTTACTTTACGCGCTTTATGATGTTTTAGAAGCATGCTTAAGGGTGTATGATGATGAGACCTAACAAAGAAAATTAATTGGTTGCCAATTACGCGAAAAATCCCTCAAACAATATTAAGCGATTTTCCTTCCATTGAATGATTCTTGTTCAAGATCCGAAGTTGGCATTGGTTTGTTTGGCCAAAGTCAAGACCTTTGTCAATCAAGGATGTACTTGAATCATGAGAGTTTTGTTGCATATCGGTGTCTTGTCCAAATCGTGATTTTTATTGGCCAAAGTCAAGATCACTTTTTGTCCAATGACATTGATTACGAAACTTTCCTCGTCAATGGGTCCCGCTTAACTGGAATCATTAGGTTTGTTTTTGGCCAAAGCCAAGGCCTAGATGATTCGAGGATAGGGTTAGGAAAATGTAATGGATACATTGACATTATACATATGTTTGGGACTTGGATGTCCACCTAACCGGATCTAGGAATTGGATGAGATCCAATTGATCATAGAGATCTACCTAAGTTAAATAGCATACAGCTTTTATTGGCCAAAGTCAAGGTTGTGTGTTATTTAACGGGATCCTAGCCCACTAGGAAATGCGATTTCCCGAGTTCTCCACAAGAGGGTTAGAGACTTGAAGAAAATAGTGGGAGGCTATTATTGAATTTGCAATTTCGTTCAGATACTTAGCCTTACGCGTCTTTCAAAATTATTTCGTCAATATTTTAATAATTAGTTGGACTAATATATTGTTATTTTGCTTGTAACAGTTTGACTGTACCCATAACATCGTTGACTTTATAGTTGGACTATAGTTGTCAAGATGACTGGCAAGGGTAATGTCCGCGACATAATCATGGGCGATAATGTCTTCAAAGGGACAAACTTTGCCGACTGGGAAATGAACCTCAAGATAGTGCTTGGGGCTGAGAGGGTGCTGTATACTATTCAGAGACCTCTCCCGCCTAAACCCACTGAGCCACTGGAGCTAGAGTTATGGAAGACTCATAGTGACGATTGTGACCAAGCTCAGTCAGTTATGCTAGCTGCAATGACCCAGCATTTCAGACGCCAGAACAGGGACTTGGATCCCTATAACATGATGGCAAGATTGCGTGATCTCCACCGCACCAACAAGCGGATGGAGAGGTATGAGCTAGTAAGGAAACTCTTCCGCTCCCGGATGACAGACGGCGCATCAGTTGAGGCCCACGGGACTCAAATGATCGCTGACATAGATGAGTTAGCCAAGATGGGCATTGTCTTGGAGGCAGAGTTGACGATTGATATGCTATTACAATCGCTACCCGATACTTGGAAACAAATCATCATCAACTATAAGTTGATGGACACTGACGACACTCTTGGAGAGTTGTTGTCCGTGCTGAAGGAGTCCGAAAAGGAACTCCTAAAGGGGAGCAAGCGCGAGGCGCATTATGCATCGACCTCTCATGCGCCAAGGGCTGGGCCCAAGGCAATTGGAGGTGCGAGGAAGAAGAAGTTCAAGAACAAGGGCAAGGGCAAGTTGACAGTGGCTTCTAGGAAGCCAAAGGACAAATCTCGCGACATCTGCCTCAACTGCGGCAAGAGGGGTCACTGGAAACGTGACTGCCGAATGGGCAAAGGGCAGAGGGAGGATATCAAGGCTGGCAAGGCTATCGCCTCTGGTATGTTTGTTATTGAGATAAATATGAATACTTCTAGTTTTAAAAATTGGATTTTTGATTCTGGTTGTGGTGCTCATATTTGTACTGATGTGCAGGATCTGCAGGATAGCAGGGTGCTGGCATCGGGGGAGATGGATCTACGGGTCGGAAACGGAACACCAGTTGCTGTTTTGGCCGTAGGGACTTTTGTTTTAGAACTGCCCTCAGGGCATGTACTTAAACTTTTGAACTGTTATTTTGTACCTAGTTTAACTAGGAATATTATATCTGTATCCTTGTTAACCCAGCAGGGTTACACTTTTGTATTTAGAAACACTGGGTGTTATTTATATAAAAATGATGCAGAAATTTGCACAGCTGTTGCAAATAACGGTCTTTATATTTTGAATATAAATGAATCTCCTAAAATGACAAACAAAAGGCTCAAAAGGAGTAATCTAAAAGATGAAGCTTATATGTGGCATTGTCGTCTAGGACACATCAACAAGACTCGCATATCCACACTTTCGAAGAGTGGGTACTTGGACGAATTTGATCCCAATTCATATGACGTCTGCGAATCTTGTCTTTTAGGCAAAATGCCTAAATCACCTTTTAGCGGTAAAGGTGAACGTGCCACAGAACTGTTGGCTCTCGTTCATACTGACGTATGCGGGCCCATGTCTAGCCAGGCTAGAGGTGGATTTCACTACTTCGTAACCTTCACAGATGATGCATCTCGTTACGGTTATGTGTATCTTATGAGACACAAGTCGGAAACTTTTGAGAAATTCAAAGAGTTTCGACACGAAGTGGAGAAACAAACAGGGAAGTATTAAGACATTACGGTCAGACCGTGGTGGCGAATACTTAAGTTATGAGTTTCAAGATTACTTGAAAGAATATGGTATTCTTTCACAGTGGACTCCTCCCTCGAACACCGCAATTAAACGGTGTGTCCGAACGGAGAAACCGCACCTTGTTGGACATGGTAAGGTCAATGATGAGTCGCACTGAGCTACCAATATCCTTCTGGGGATACGCATTAAACAGTGCTATACTTATTTTGAATAAGGTACCGTCGAAGTCTGTTGAACAGACTCCATATGAGATATGGACAGGAAGGAAACCAGGTTTCTCTTTCCTGAAGATTTGGGGATGCTGGGCATATGTTAAACGTTTGGAAGGTACCAAACTTGAACCCAAATCTGATAAATGCCTTTTCGTAGGATATCCTAGGGAAACCAAAGGATATTACTTCTATCACCCACAAGAGAACAAAGTATTTGTTGCTCTACAAGCATTTTTCCTTGAGAAGGATTTTATAAATGCAGTGGTAAGTGGGAGGAAAGTAGAACTCGATGAAGATCGTAGTGATACTGTTCCTGGCAATGAATCAACGACGGAACAAGAACAGACCGTCCGGGATGAGTCTGTACCACAAACTTCACATACACAAGGACCGCGTAGGTCGGAGAGAGTCAGAACAGTACCTGAGAGGTATGGGTTCCTGATCTCACCTCATGTAGATATTAATCTTATTGAGGATAATGAGCCGGCTACGTATGAGGAAGCGATACAAAATATCGATTCCGCTTTATGGCAAGAAGCCATGAAGTCCGAGATGGATTCCATGTACGCCAACCAAGTTTGGACACTGGTTGATGCACCAGAAGGCGTAAAGCCTATTGGATGCAGATGGATCTTCAAGAAGAAGACCGACATGGATGGCAACGTACAAACGTACAAAGCTAGGCTTGTAGCGAAGGGGTATCGTCAACAATATGGTATTGATTATGACGAAACCTTCTCACCCGTTGCCATGATTAAATCCATTCGGATAATGCTTGCAATAGCTGCATATTTCGATTACGAGATATGGCAGATGGACGTTAAAACCGCTTTCCTTAACGGAAACCTTTGGAGGATGTTTATATGCAACAGCCTGACGGTTTTATCGTACCTAGACTTGCAAACAAGGTTTGTAAGTTAAATCGATCCATTTATGGATTGAAGCAAGCATCACGGTCATGGAATCAGCGTTTTGATGAGATCATAAAAGAATATGATTTCGTGCAAAACGCAGATGACCCTTGTGTATACAAGAAGGTTAGTGGGAGAGCACTTACTTTTATTGTCCTTTATGTCGACGACGTATTGCTTATAGGCAATGACATTCCCATGCTAACGTCGGTGAAAGCTTGGCTTTCATTAAAATTCTCCATGAAAGATCTGGGAGAAGCAGCCTTTATTCTTGGAATAAAGATCTACCGGGATAGATCTAGAAAGCTGCTTGGACTCTCCCAGAGTACATACATTGATAAAGTGTTGAAGCGATTCAACATGGAACAATCCAAGAGGGGATTGGTTCCAATGGTACGTGGTACCTCTCTGTCTAAGGACATGTGTCCTAAGACTCAGGAAGAGAGAGACAACATGAGTCGGATACCGTTCGCCTCGGCAGTCGGATCGATCATGTATGCCATGATATGTACACGACCTGATGTCTCATATGCTTTGAGCATGTGCAGTCGCTATCAGGCCGATCCAGGTGAAGGTCACTGGATAGCAGTTAAGAATATCCTTAAGTATCTTAAACGAACTAAGGATGCTTTCTTAATTTATGGAGGTGGAGAACTTGCGGTATCTGGGTATACCGATGCAAGTTTCCAAACCGACAAGGATGACTACAAGTCGCAATCCGGGTACATTTTTTGTTTGAATAACGGAGCAGTGAGCTGGAAATCTTCCAAGCAAGATACTGTTGCCGATTCAACAACAGAAGCGGAGTACATCGCTGCATCTGAAGCAGCAAAGGAGGCAGTTTGGATCCGAAAGTTCCTAATCGGATTAGGAGTAGTTCCGTTAGCAGCTGAGCCCGTTCCATTGTATTGTGACAATAACGGGGCTATAGCACAGGCTAAGGAACCAAGGTCTCATCAACGGTCCAAGCATGTTCTTCGACGTTACCATCTGATTCGGGAGATTATACATCGTGGCGATGTAAAGGTCGAGAAGGTCACATCAGATGACAACATTGCAGATCCGCTGACGAAGGCTGTTCTTCAGCAAGTTTTTGAACGACACATACATAGTTCGGTATTAGATGCTTGAGTGACTGGCTATAGGCCAAGTGGGAGATTGTTAGACATTATGTCCCATAGCGTCACTGTTTGTAAATGATATTGTATTATTGTACAAAATTAACTATGTGATAATGAAATTGCCTTTTGCCGTTTTGTAATATTATTTACTTTGATATATAAATGGCGAAAGTCCATATGATTAATACCGGATTGAGATGATATGAGACAGTATCAATCCATAAAGGTTTAATCATTAAATATCCCTAGTCGGAGTATTATCGAGATCGGACATCGATAATGCGGAATAGACTAGTATTGCGCTTGTGCACGTTGTGAGGGCACAACGGCATAGTTCTCATATATTTAAGTATTGGATACTTATGCAAGTGCGATAGGAGGTTGTGTTTTACCGATGGTACGGAAAACAGCTTCGCTCTGGATAGACCCCGCGGAATCCCATTGGTAGTATGTCTGCGTGTCTATGGGAGGCCGCATCAGGGTAGGTGTATATGGTCTTAACCTGAGACTTACATCGCTAGTACTTGCGACAATCGGTAAACTTTGGTTTTGGTGGTTGGGGACCTTAACCGGTTCTGTGTACACCTCTTCTGGGTTTATCGAGAATCGTAGTGTACTGGATGTGATGTCGAGATGGAAGTATCACTTCAGACATATGGAGGTGATGATCACGCAGGACACAGAACTAGTACTCTATAAAAGGTTGCAACCGTCGGGACAATATGACCAGGTCAGGATTGTCCGATTTAAAGAGACTAGTTGCTTGATGTCCGATATATGTTTCGTACGGGGCAGACACATTTCCAGCCCCAGGCCTAACATGTGATCATCCGATACTGGTTCGATATACGCAATACTACGGTATACTACGCTTGATATAGATCTTATATTCCTATAAGAATATTTCTGGAGAATTGGGTAGGCATGGCGCTTTGCTAGAAGCCAACCTTGTCTTGTGAATCGGTAAAAACGTAGTACGAGGTACGTACGTGTTCGGATAATCCGACGACCGTATTTACTGCCAACATATCCGGAGATCTCTTGGGTCGCTTCCCGAAGATTCACCAATGACGTATGATTCAAACTCGATTAATCTTGGATTAATTACGGAGAGACTTTATCTTGGATAAAGTACTATACATAGAGAGAGAACGATTAATTTGGAATTAATCGTAAAATTATTATATTCGATATAATAATCGAAATTCGATTTCGACGCGAAATTAAAATTAGATTTTAATTCGGGCAAACGAGTTAATTTAGAATTAATTCGTTAGCGACGTAAATAATAATTTCGCTAGGCGCAATTATTTATTTAAATTCGATTTAATTAACGTCGCGACGTAAGTTCGGTATTTCGGAAATATCGAACCCGAACGCGTGAGTGCACGTGGGCCCACTTTCATTTGGAAACGTGTGGGGCCCACATGACACATGTCATATTATGCATTATTTAACTCTAATGCATTGCATGGAGATAGTGTACAATGCACTCAATGGTTTTGCATGGAAATTGAGTGTTTGACACTCTAAGCCATTGCATGATTTGTGTCATAAGTTTATTATTAATTTAATAAATATTATGGCATAAATATAAATTGATTTTTGTAACAAAAATCATAGAACTCCTCTCTCTCTCTCATTGCCGAAACTACATGCAGTTTTGGGCTCTCCATTTCTTCATTTTGTGGCAAGATTTGAAGAAGTTGTGCATTCAAAATCACAACAAAGGCTAGCACCTTCAAGGGATCATACAAAGGTGTTATGGGAAACTAATCCTTGAGCTTGGGAGGATCAAACAAAGCTTGGAGCTGCACCACTTTCCACCTTGCCGAATTCATCACTGCACAAAGGAGAAGTTTTCATTTCATCAACGCATCCGCATTCCGATTTTTGTGAGTATGATTCCGCCATACTTCAATATTCATTCATGTATTTATATATTTTGTTTGCTCTTGTTGATCTTGGGGCTTGGTAATAGAACCAACAGATAGATCCTCAGGGTGCCCTATGTTGGTCGAGATGGATCCGTTCAAGTTCTGTGTACAGAGCATAGGTAGTCCATATAATGTTTAGTTATGCACATCAGATAAAAAACCATGGGCCCCGTGGTAACACTTTAGAAGTCAGTTCTAAGTGTTCTTTTTGAGATTGCTAATAGACTCGACAAGAAAAATTGTCCCTATGAGATTTTGACGTTTACATCTATATCTCTAGGATATATCCGGAAACCTGTGACGGAGCAATTATACATATGCCATTACCTCAACCTGTATGATTCAACGAGTTTATCCGAGGTCGTCATAATTTACGGGTGGTTAAATTATGGACACGAAATTGGATTTCGTGACAGATATGCTTGAATCTAGAGAGTCTCCCTAAAGAAATATACTCGTAGAGCACTAGGGCAACATTTATAAATAATACTTATTATTTATAAGTCGTTTAAAGGTTAAACGTAAAATACATATGAAGGGATCCAATAGTCATTTCCTAATTTTTGTGTATTTGCATTTAATGATAGATTTTATCTAATACACATTAATTAATTGTCAAATTGAGATATTTGACTTATATCATAAATATATATGTATTTGATATTTAATGTAAATATAATACATATATTTAATATATTTGTACTTAAATAATTATTTAATTATTTAATTGTTAAATAATTAAATTAATTAAAAATATAAATATCTTAAGTTTTGATATTTTATTAAATGACTTTAGTTGCAATTGTTGACTTGTTTAATTTCATTAAAGTGTTAATGATTCCAAATGCAAGTTGACAAGTTGGCTTTAAATGAAACAAAAATCAAAATATATAGATATTTAATATTCCAAAATTTGGCCAAGCTAAATGGTGAAGGTATAAATTATTTTGTTTAATTTTTAGGGTTTTATAAGTTCAATATACACCACAAAATAAACATAAAAGATGTTGAGAGAAAAAGCTTGGAGGCTAAAGAAGAAAGCTTCGAAAAAGCTTATTTTTGTAAGTTTTTCTTTAACGTCTTCAACATGAAAATAGTTTCTAACATGGTTGGCATCATTTTGTGTTGCTTTGTTGTTATCTCTTCTCTTATATTTTGTGTTTATTTGGTTGTGAACTTGAATGAAAGATCTATGCATGTAAGTAAGCATGAAATGGTTTCAATGGCTTACTTTTGATTCTTTGGAAATCAGGTTTCCATTCTAGAGTTTTTGAGCCACTGCTTGGTGACCTAGAATTGTTCTAGAGTTATTTCAAAATGGTGAGGCTTGTTTGGTGAAGTAATGAATGGATTAAAGTGTTGGATTTTAAAGATTTGGTAAAATTGGTCAATTTGATGAAATTGAAAAATTAGGGTTCATAACCAATTCCAAAATTGGGGCTTTTCATATATGTGATGTATTATGGAGTGTATATGATGCATGTAAATTTTTGGGTTGATTGGATTTTATCTTGGCATGTTTAGAACACAAAAGGACCAAATTGAAAAAACCGAAAGTTGGGGGTGCTCTCGGCAATTTCAGAAAAATTTAGGGATTTATGTGAAATAGGATTTTGATGTATTGGATATGTTGAAGAATCATCCAAAATTATATTTGACAATTTTTGGACTAAAATGATCAATTTGCAAAGTTATGGGGCAATTCGGTAATTACCAAGAAATTTGATCTCTTGTGTAATTTTTCAGAATTTGATAATTGGATAATTAAATAAATAAGTTTATTTAATTGATTCAAGAAAAATTTTGAAATTGGAAAATTTTGATTTTCTACTATTCCGCTGCGTTACCGGATTTTCGCCATAAAACCCCTACAAAATGGTATCAGAGCAAGTCTGATTCTGGACACCCTAATATGATTATACCTTTTAAATTCAATGTTTATTTTATTCTTTACTTGTTACATGCATGTATTTATTTAATTTGATTAAATAAATTAAAAAACATCTTTGCGAAAAATCCCTAATTAATAAGGTTTATGTTAATTATGTATTTGATGCTTATTACATGGTCCTTCTTGTCAATACGGTTTATGAATATTTTTCCGTAACTACATCCGAGACCGTGCCTCTGCTGTGAGGGTGTAGCCGATAGAGATTTATTTATGCCGGATGTATATTAGATACTAGATAAATTCAAGCGAAAGTGAAATCATGAACGTGCCCAAGCTATCAAGGTTACGCAAATAGCTTTAGTTTATCATTGACGAGTTTAACCTTGGTACGTCTCCTTGTGAACGTGCCCAAGTTGTCACAATGAGAAACGACCAGGACTGGAAGCCCAGGAGTCACTATTGAGTGATTGACAATGAGTTGTCTACTTGATGAATATACGTAGGCGAGACCGGGCCTCTTCTGTAAGCTGAAATATATTCATGGGATCCACCTTTCACTATTTATATTTAATTTAATTATTAAATCTTTGTATTCTGTTTGGGGATTATAGTATTTCATGATTTAGTGGGAGGGGCATTTTTAGATTAAAAATCCATGATCTAGTTAATGTTTTTGATATTATGTGAAAACTACTTTATCTCTGCTAACCGTTTTTCGTTATCTATATGATAGATTTGCGATGGCAGCACCATCTTCTAATCAGTTTGCGTGTATGCTGGATACGAACAAACTCAAAGGCGCTGAGAACTTCACCGATTGGGACTTGGATTTAAGGATTGTCCTTGATTCTGAGAAGTTTGGATATGTTCTTGAGGGTCTGCTGCCCCTTGCTGTGTCTGAGGACGCAACACCGGAGGAACACCAAGTTTTCCAAGCTTTGAAAGATGATGATTTCAAAGTTAAATCATTCATCTTAAGTTTGCTAACACCGGGACTCAAGAAGCAATACTATGGCATGTCAGATGCGTATAGTATGATGATGCGATTAATATAATCGTCTATTAACCAAGAACAAATCGTTGTTCACAAAGTTGCGATGGAATTGTTCCATGCGCGACTGGAAGAGGGGCAAGCTGTGAGCTCGCATGTTCTTCACATGATCGATTTGATCGATCAACTGAGGCAACATAATCTCCCTCTGAATGACATTCTCGGTAGGAGTGTCATTCTTGGTTCGCTCTCAGCTTCATATCGCCAATTCGTGATGTACTTCAACATGAATGAGATTATCTGTACCTACCATAAGCTGTATAGGATGCTACTTACGGTGAAAGAGGACTTAAGGAAATGAATGCCGACTCGCCCTCCAAAACCTACTTCACTTTCTACTTCTTCCCAGACCTGGTCAAAAGGGAAAGAAAAAGAAAGCGAAGAAGAAGAAAGGTTTCGGTTCTCAACCACAGGGAAAGATAGCAAAGCCCAAGAGGGCTTTTCGACACAAATGCCATCATTGCAGCAAAGTCGGGCACTGGAAAAGGAACTGTCCTGACTACATTGCCCAGCTAAAGAAGGAGAGAGCATCTACATCTGGTACATTTATTCTTTCAGTTATTGATATCTCTTTGGCTTGTGAAGCCGTTACATCCAGCTGAATGTTAGATTCTGCTTGTCCTGTTCACATTTGCAATTCGTTGCAGGTGCTGAAGGAAAGTAAGAAACTGAAGCCTGGATAGATGCAGTTGCGATTTGGGAGTGGAGACTCTCTGGATGCAGTTGCAGTGGGAGTATGCGAGATCCCTTTACCGAATGAGACATTTTTGTTATATGACTGCTACTTTGTACCAGGATGTGTAGCTAATATTATATCTCTTTTTGTATTGGATATAGAAGGTTATCGTATTAACATTAAGAACTGTTTTTTGTATTTATATGATAAACGTAATATTCAGATCCTTTGTTGTCCAAACCAGCATGGTCATTACACATTGCAAACTTCTAAAGATATTTTAAATACTGGAGTTAATAAACGTAGTTTACCTGTTGTTAATAATACTGAACTTTGACATATGCGGCTAAGTCATATAGGCGTTAAACGCCTTACCCAATTGGTTAGGAATGGTTTGATACCAGATCTCACCATTGAACCTTTTCCAACTTGTGAATCATGTATTCATGGTAAGATGACCAAAGCCCAATTTTCAGGTGTTGGACACCGTGCCACTAAGTTACTGGAACTCGTACATTCTGATGTATGTGGTCCACTAAGTCAAACTGCTTACAGTGGTTATTCGTACTTCGTTACCCTTACCAATGATCTGTCACGGTATGGTTATGTCTATTTGATGCGACATAAATTGGAAACCTTTTAAAAGTTCAAAGAGTTCCGAAATGAAATAGAAAAACAAATTGGTCAATATATTAAATACTTTTGATCTGATTGAGGCGGAGAATATATGAGCAGTGAGTTCATGGATTATATGAAGAAGAATGGGATTCTCTCTCAATATACTCCTCCAAGTACTCCACAACACAATGAAGTGTCTGAGAGGAGAAATCGGACTTTATTGGATATGGTCCGATCAATGTTGAGTTTTACATATTTGCCCTATTACTTATGGGGCTACTCTCTTTTAACAGCTACACATCTTTTGAATAAGATTCCTTCAAAAGATATACCTACGACTCCATATGAGATATGGATCAGTAGGAGACCAAATCTTAGTTATATTAAGGTTTGGGGTTGTCCTGCCTATGTCATGATGACTCAGCAAGATAAGTTTTCGCCTCGAGGGCAAAAGTTTAGGTTTGTTGGATATCCTTCGAACACGAGGGGATATCTATTCAATGATACCGAGTATCAAAATGTATTCGTAGCTCGCTTCGCAAGATTTCTAGAAGTAGAATTTTTGTCAAAAGGTGGTAATCATAGACAGGTTGAACTTGATGAAGTCCAACCTGAAAACAACGAACCAACGGAGGAACCTGAAGTTCAAGTAGATGAAGAACCTTCAACACACACACTTCGTAGGTCATAAAGGGTATCTAGACCTCCTGAACGCTCGTATTTGATACAAGAAAAGAGTCTTGATGTTCTCTTAGTTGAAGAGACTGATCCTTTTACCTATAGAGAATCGATGTTGGACATCGACTCCGTGAAATGGCAAAGTGCCATGAAATCAGAGTTAGACTCAATGCATGAGAATCAAGTTTGGGACTTGGTTCCGCTTCCCGAAGGAATTGTTCCTATCGGTTGTAAATGGATTTACAAAATGAAGCACATGTCTGATGGTAAGGTTGAAACTTACAAGGCCCAACTGGTAGGAAAAGGTTACACGCAGTGACCTAGCATCGACTACGATGAAACTTTTTACCAGTACCAATGCTTAAGTCTATTAGGATTTTGCTTTCTATAGCTG
>SKCR01010115.1:0-172441 GCA_019454045.1 Zanthoxylum bungeanum
ATTCAACAACAGAAGCGGAGTATATTGCTGCAGCTGAAGAAGCAAAAGAGGCAGTTTGGATCCGTAAATTCCTAATTGGATTAGGAGTAGTTCCGTTAGCAGCTGAGCCCGTTCCACTATTTTGTGACAATAACGGGGCTATAGCGTAGGCTAAGGATCCACGGTCTCATCAACAATCCAAGCATGTTCTTCGACATTTCCATCTGATTTGTGAGATCATACATCGTGGCAATGTGAAGATCGATAAGGTCGCATCAGATGACAACATTGCAGACCCGCTGACGAAAGCTATTTCACAGCAAAAGTTTGAGAAGCACATACATAGTTCAGGTGTTAGATGCTTGAGTGACTGGTTATAGGCCAAGTGGGAGATTGTTAGACAATTATGACCCATAGCGTCACTGTTTGTAAAAGACATTGTGTTTTTGTACAAAATTGACTATGTAATATTGAAATTGCCTTTTATCATTTCGTAATTTATTACTTTGATATATAAATGGTAAAAGTCCATATGATTAGTTCCGGATTGAGATGATATGAGACAGTATCAATCCATAAAGGTTTAATCATTAAATATACCTAGTCGTAGTATTATCGAGACTGGACATCGATAATGCGGAATAGACTAGTATTGCACTTGTGCGCGTTGTGAGGGCATAACGGTATAGTTCTCATATGTTTAAGTATAGGATACTTATGCAAGTGCGATAGGAGGTTGTGTTTTACTGATGGTACGGAAAACAGCTTCGCTCTGGATAGACCCCGTGGAATCCCATTGGTAGTATGTATATGTGTCTATGGGAGTCCGCGTCATGGTAGATGTGTTTGGTCTTAACCTGAGACTTACATCGCTAATACTTGCGACAATCGATAAACTTTGGTTTTGGTCGTCCAGGGCTTTAACAGGTTCTTTGTATGCCTCTATTGGGTTTATCGAGAATCGTAGTGTATTGGATGTGATGTCAAGACGGAAGTATCACTCCAGACATATGAAGATGATGATCACGTAGGGATTCATAACTCGTTCTCTATTGTGTTGCAACCATCGGGATAATGTGACAATGTCATGATTATCCGATTCAAAGAGACTAGTTGTTTGATATCCGATATGTGCTTCGTACGGGGTAGACACTATTCCAGCCCCAGGCCTAGCACGTGACATCTGATACTGGATCGCAATACGAGATACTAGGTATTCTACGTCTGACATAGATTATATATTCCAGTAAGAATATTTCTGGAGAATGGGTAGGCACGGTGCTTTGCTAGAAGCCAACCATGTCTTGTAAATCGATAAGCACGTGGTACGAGGTACTCTTTTTCGGATACGGATAGTCCGATAACCGATTTACTGCCAACATATCCAGATATCTCTTGGGTCGCTTCTCAAGGATTCACCGATGACAGTTGACTTAAATTAGAATTAATCTTGGATTAATTAAGAGAGAGAAAATTAATCTGGGATTAATATGGGCTTTATTTAATCTGGGATTAAAAGTGTTCAGTAGAGAAAAACGCGATTAATTTGGAATTAATCGGTAAAATAAATTTAATAGTTAAATTTGATTTTTCTATTTAATTTATTCAAATGGGCTAAAATTAATATATCGGATATATTAAAATAGATTGGATTTCATTACGAGATTAAAGTCGGACTTTAATGCGAATAAACGAATTAATTTAGAATTAGTTCGTGAACGACGTTCGTAATATATTTGCGAGGCATCGTTATTTAATTAAATTAGATTTAATTATTTAGCGACGAAGGTTCTTTTAATCGGATTAAACGGAACCGAGCCGCGGCAAATGCCCGTAGAGATATTTGAATTTCGGATTCAAATATTTGGAGCCAAAAGTGTGGTAGGTGTTCCCACCACACAACTACCTTGTTTTTCTTTATGAATACCATTTACCAATCTCTACCTTGTTTTGGGTAAAAGGTGAAATGATTTCACCTAAAGGTAAATAACAAAAAGGCATCTCAAGATTTGTGAACACTTGACACAAAATCAAAAACCAAAAAAAACCCTAGGAGCTTGGCTTGGCCGAATTTCATAGTCTTCTCCTCTCTTTGATTTGTTTTCAAATCAACAAAAGCTAGCACTTTGGAAGTGAACAAAGGTGATAGGGAAACTACTCAAAATCTTGGAATCATCCAAAAGCTTGGATCTTGGAGATCTTGATCTCAAATTTTTTAAAAGCTCTATCACTCATTGTAAGTCTATTCCGCACCTTATAATGATCATATTTATCGTTGTTCATGCTTATTAGATCCTAATAATGTTCTAGGAACATTTACAGGGCTCTCCCGCCTCTCATTCTCAGATCCTCCCGTAGACAGCCTTATTAGATATGGCGGCAGTCAGAGCTTGCAGTTGTTCAGTCATCTTAGCGAAGTTAGCTTCCATCTGATCCATTCTGGACCCCTCATTGACGGATTCACTCATATTCACTGCTGGTCGTTTGATTAGTCTCCCTTCTTCCCTAACCCAACAGGAATCTATGCATATAATGTATAAATTCATAAGAAACTCTACACTAATTGGCCCATTATCATTCTAAAGTGTTCAATCACATTATTGTGCAGCGCAAACTTGTCCCAGTTGAAAAGGCCCAACAGGTTTACACTTTACGATAACATGACTAAACTACTTCAAATGATAAGAGGCCCACACATAAAATGGCCCATCGGTATTTCAGAAGATTTTGGGCCAATTGTCAAAGGACATGAACTCGTCCCAGTTTAAATGGCCCAACAAGTTCACATATTTTGACAAAAGGTCCAATTGGATCCAAATGACGGCGGTCCAACACATTAATATAAGATAAATAACTTCTACTGGTTCTTTATGGCTAAGGTTCATGAGTGGGTTCACGGGGCGCGGACAAAAGCTCTCACTGACGAAGGTTTGCCCACAAATAGGACTCCTCACTCAAGGGTTCAAGCGACCAAGTGAGCGCACCCTTTTTATACCTTACGGTACGTGCCAACGAGTTACGGTGTCTGACTAACTGTCGAATGGATTTCCCGTTGTAGATTCCCCAGAGATAGGGTGGAGCGAGGCTCTCTTAAGTACCCAAGCCTCTTAGGCTCTTATCGCTTGGTGACAGGAATAAACAACGAGTCCTCCAAACTAGTCTATCACAGTAAGCTACGGGTAATGTTATCTAGGTGCCTTCACTGCTTTTCCTCGAAAGGTAGTGAATGAAGGAAGACCCCTAACCATCACCTAGCTTTAACAAAGCCTTTGATTAACCCCCTTAACCCACTATAGAAACGATCAATTAAAGCACAAATTATACACATCACAAGACATGATTTCGGGGTCGATTCTTTATCCCCAGTGGAGTCGCCAGACTGTAGGACACATAACTTGGGCGACGCATGCTGTTCTAGGCTCGCGGCCTAGTGGAGTACGGAGTAGTCCGTGGGGAACTAAATCGGAGAATAATGGAGTCGCCACCTGGTGTGAATCGGGAAAATAGTTTAAGGCCGAACTCACCCCTCGCAAGGGAAGACCTCAAACCGTTGGGTTCGGAATGGTCCCTTACTTATGCCACACTGATGATATGATTTGTGCAATAAACTAACTGAATCTAGGCAATGTATATACTCAAAGGTAACTTAGATCTAATCTGCATTTATCAAAATAACTCCTAATCTAAGTTTGCATGCTTAGAAAATAAGTCATTAAATGGAAAACATGCAATATAACACAACGAGCATATTGAACTATCAAAACAAAATAATAAATAAATATTTAAATATAAACATGAATTAAACGAAATATCATGCGTAAAAAGAACATAATCATGCTTTGAAAATAAAAAACAAACTAAATTAAATCATACTTCAAATAATAAATAAATAACCTATAAACTCTAACATGCTCAGATAAACGTTTGGATGGAACGAAACATGTGTCTCTTGAGTGGTACATGGCGTTGTATCCCGAGTACAAACCGCACTACCGTCCATTCGGATTTGGCTATGGAATTTACGTCCGGGTTTCCATCCTATATACCACAAAAGGGAACACACGTTCTGCCCATCCAACAATCACATCATGCCTCAAACAACTCTCATGCAATAATATTTAAAATAAATAAAATAAAACGAAATGAGATAAGTAAAAAGGTGCCCTCAGGTCTAACCTCTTTTATCGTCTCAAGAAAGGGCGTTACACGTCCGTTGGAAGGGTGAATGATCCGCTACTTTTTTGATTTATTTACTCAACGTCTTTCCTTGTTGTTTTGATGTTCGGGCTACTGTTTTTGGTCCGTTTCACAGCTGTTTCGCTGCTACGTTTCAGGTCACTATTTTGGTCGTTTTGGGGACTATTTTGGGTGATTTTGAGGGCTAATTTGTTGCGGTTTTGGGTGATTTTTCAGAGGGTTTTTGTGCAGTTTCTTTAGTACAGTTTTGGGTATTTTAAGGGTTGTTTTTGGGGTAGGAAAAGGTGCAGTTTCAGTGGTTAAACAGTGTAATTTTTTGGACTGCAGTAAGGTGATTTGGTGGGCTATTTTGGTGTGAAGGTAGGGGCTGTTTGCAGGGGGTTTTGTGGTGATTTAGAAGTGTATTTAAGGCTGATTTGGCATGAATTAGGGGGCTGTGAAAGGTGGTTTAGATGCGGCAAATGAGGAGGGATATTTCAGGGTGAAAGATGCGGCAATTGAGGAGTTTTGGCTGTGATGATGGTGCAGCAATGTGTAGGGATTTCTTGGAGAGGCTTTGGGCGTGTGAATGCTCTGAAATCCCTTAATATTGGTGTGAATTTGCTATGTGTATGTGCTAGGGTTGTGAAGAGTGGTGAAAGGTTCTTTTTATTGGCAAAAGAGGGGAGGCTCTCCTTATTCAAATAGGATAGAATCTCCTACCGATGGTGACATTTATTCTAATTGGTGTCTCATAAGAAATAGATCTCCTAATTTAGGATGGTGATTGAATTTGATTGGGAAAGGGATCTAGGAGATCTCTTTTAATTAGGAATGGATTTGTCTCGATTTAAGCTTGTGTTTAATGTGCATTCACCTAATTAAAAGGGCTATGGGCGTGAATAAGGCTCCATGGGCTTTGGTCATTTGGGTAGGCTTGGGTATTTTGGGTTTGGTTTGGGTTTGGTAAGTGATTTACGGGGTTTTAGGCCTAGGATAAGCTTTGAAACGGAAGCCCAACAAGCAACCGAAGCTAAACAACGGGATTAAATCCAACAAAAATTCCAATTTCCAATGTTACCCTTCCAACATCCGCTTCCCGCGGCTTTCACAACTAAAGAGATAGTGCCTCCATACGAGACTCATCATCGGGCTGATATGTAAAAATACAGTGCCTACAATATCCCTCCGTATAGCCGCACAAACTCACCAAAACAGCCCCTAAATTGCCGCACAAACTCACCAAAACAGCCCATCAATTGCCGCACACAGCCCTCACCTCACAGCCCATAACTCGCCAAAAAAGCCCATATTACCACCGCAATAAAACCCCGCACTGTAACCCATTTATTACCGCACATTACCCTAAAAAAATACCCCCTGAAATTGTCCTTCATCTACCGCAAAAATAGCCCACACTGTAGTCCTAAAAATGCAAAAACAGCCCCCATAATTACCGTGGAAAGCAGTCCAAAAAATTACACTATTTGACTACCGAAACTGCACATTCTTTTACCATCGAAGCAGCCCATATTTTAGCCCCCTTAAAACTGCATAAACCAGCAGCAAAACCACGAGGAAATAGCAGTGAAACAGAGTGAAAACAGCAGCGCAAACAGCGAAACATCGGAGGGAAACCTTGAGTTAGTAAACTGGAGGAGTTGTGGATCATCAACCCTTCCAATAGCCGTGTAACGCACTTCCAAGAAGCGACATAAAAGGTTATACCTGAGGGCACCTCTCTTATTCATTCGTCTTTTAATTATTTATTAAATTTATTTCGCATGAGAGTCGTTATTTGATTTATGTTGTGGCCATTGGGTGAATGGATATGTGTTCTTTCTTGTGGTATATCGGATGGAAACCCGAACGTAAATTCCGTAGCCGAATCCGAATGGAAAGTATTACGGGTTGCACTCGGGATACAATGCCACGTATCGCTTGACAGATACACATATTTCTTTCATCCAACATTGTATTCGAGCATGATTAGGTTGCTAGTATGTTATTTATCTTAAGCATGATTTAGTCGATAATATTTTTTTCTTTATGCATGATTAGGTTTTTTTATATCATATTAAGGATTTAATTTATATTTATGCTTAGATTCTTATATATTTTACGCATTAGATAATTGGGCATGCTTGCGTGATGATTTCATGTTATTACGTGTTTTCCGTTATGACAACTTACTTTGAAGCATGCGAACTTAGGTGTAGGCTACCTTTGAGCATACATGTTGAGTAGATTCGGTTAGTTTATTGCACAAATCATAACTTTACAAGTAACATAAGTAAGGGACCATTCCGAACCCAACGATTTGAGGTCTTCCCTTGCGAGGGGTGAATGCGGCCTTAAATCTTTGTCCTAGTTCACACTGGGTGGCGACTCCATGTTATTTCTCCAGTTTAATTCCCCGCGGGCTATTTCGTACTCCCAACTAGCTGCGAGCCTAGAACAGCGTCGCCGATTTCTGTGTCCTACAATTATGTTCTAGGCTACCTCTTGTGATGTTCTTATATTTTTCTATTCTTTATTCTTTATGTTTTTATTTGATGGAAGTTTGTGGATCGGGTTAAAGCATGTATAAGTTCATAGAATGCTTATAAGATGTTAACTAGCATTCTTTTGAAAGTTTGAGAAACTTGTTGCCATTCTAGAGTTATTGACCCACTCTTAAATGACCTAGATTTGTTCTATAGTGTTTCATTGTGGTGAGGATTGATTGGTGTTGAAGAAACATGATTGAAGTATTGGATTTTGCTAATTTGGTTTAATTTGTCCAATTTGATGAAATTGAAAAATTAGGGTTTAAGACCACTTCCAAATTTGGGGCTTTTCACTTATGTTGTGTATTTGGATGTGTATATGATACATATTAAATCTTACGTTGATTGGATTTCATTTGGATGTGTTTTGAACATTGAAATTACAAAATGCACACTTTGGTGCTTCGTTGAGGCTCACGTCCTTGGTGTCAAATTTTGGGATTTTTGTTGCCAATTGTATTTTGACATTTGGGACATGTTAAATTCATTTTAGAAATGATTTAGAATCATTCAAAATTGTTTTGAACAATTTCTGTCTAAAATGAATAAAATTCAATGATTAAGGGCAATTTTATAAATTCACATAAATTTGATTTATAGTGTTTTATTTCATAATTTGATTATTGGATAATAAAACAAATAAGTTTATTTTATTAATTCGAGAAAAAGTTTTGAAATCGAAAAATTTGATTTTCCACTATTTCCGCTGTGTTACCGGATATCCGTAATAAAAATCCTACAAAATGGTATCAGAGCGAGTCTGATTCTAGGCCACCTAATATGATTAGCCCTTTAATTCAATGTTTAATCATGTTTTCTTAACTTTATGCATGCATGTTTTAATCTAATTTTATTAGATTTATGGTGTATGACGCTTAGCGGAAAATTCCTAATTAATAAGGTTTAAATGTAATTATGTATTTGATGCATGTTATATGGTCCGTCTTGTAAATACGGTTTATGAATATTTCTCCATGACTACATCCGAGACCGTGCCTCTGCTGTGATGGCGTAGCCGATAGAGATTTATTTATACCAGATGTATATCAGATATTAGATAAATTCAAGCGAAAGCGCAATCCTGAACGTGCCCTAGCTGTTAGGGTTACGGAAGTAACTTGAGTTTATCATTGACAAGTTTAACCTTGGTACGTCTCTTTGTAGGCCTGCCTTAGCAGCGAAAACGAAAAACGACCAGGACCGGAAACCCAGGAGTCACTAGTGAGTGATTGACAAATGAGTTGTCTACCTGATGAATATAAGTAGGCGAGACCGTGCCTCTGCTGTGAGCTGAAATATATTCACGGGATCCACTTTTCACTATTTGTATTTAATTTAATTAGTAAATCTTTGTATACAGTTTGGGGATTACAGTATCACATAATTTAGTGGGAGGGGCATTTTTAGATTAAAAATCCATGATCTAGTTTATGCTTATGATATTATATGAAACTGCTTAAATTTCTTCTAATCGTTTTTCGTGATCTATATGATAGATTTGCGATGGCGGCACCATCCACTAATCAGTTTGCGCGTATGCTTGATGCAAACAAACTCAAAGGCGCTGATAACTTCGTTGATTGGGAATTGGATTTGAGGATCATCCTCGACTCCGAGAAGTTGGGATATGTTCTTCAGGGTCCACTGTCCCGTACTGTGGAAGAGGACGCTACACCGGAAGAACTCGAAGTCTTCTAAACTTGGAAGGATAATGATTTAAGAGTTACATCATACATCTTAAGTTCGCTTTCACCGGGACTCAAGAAACAGTATTATGGCATGTCAGTTGCTTATACTCTGATGAAATGATTATGACAAAGGTAGTGTCTCCATGTGAGACTCATCATCGGGACTTATATGTAAAAAAATAGCGCCTACAGGCGGGTCACACTCACAAAGGAATAATTAACTGTTAATAAAATACAAAGATCGAATGAAAAGGTAGTTGTTTAATATAGAAATAAAATTTATTCCCGCATATATTAATCGACTGAGATTGTCTCGACTTATCATGCAAGTACTTGACCTACCCTACGGCTGCACTTACTTGTGGGATGAAAAATTTCCGTAGCATAGTAATTCTCTTAGGTTTCTAATTCATTATTCATGGATTCATGCATCATGTTTAATTTTGTGCCAAAATTATTGATGATTTTAATATGCGATAAATGAATGTTAAATCATGTTTATTTTATTTTTCAGTAATGGTTTCTCCAATTATTTCCATACTCTCAAACGATAAATTAACAGGAAAAATTATGTTAAGTGGAAAAATAACATGAATGATATCCTAGTCTGCGAAGACCTAAAGTTTGTCCTGACGGAGGATAGTCCTCCAGAGCCTGCCAGAAATGCTAGCCAAGCTGTACTCGATACCTACTAGAAATAGGTCGCAGCTAATGAGAAAGCCCGCTGCTACTTGCTAGTAGGGATGTCTGAGTTTCTTGCTACAAAACATGAACCTATGGCTTCAGCATCTCAGATGATGGAGTCATTGCAGGGCATGTTTGGGCAGCCTTCAGAGCATCAACATCATGAGGCCATGGTCTCAGTGATGACTGTTAGGATGAAGGATGGGACATCAGTCCGAGAGCACGTATTAAGGATGTAACCTATCTCAACACTGATGAAACCCATGGAGCTCGTATTGACGAGCGTAGCTAGGTGACCATGTTTATGTAAACTCTTCCGAAGAGTTTTCTACAGTTTAAAGCAACTATGTTATACACAAATTGACTTTTACTTTGACCCAACTGCTTAATGAACTCACCCATTACGAGTCCAAGCTTATGGATCCTCATAAGTCCGGTGCTGAGGCAAATGTTACTGAATCTTCTAAATATGTAAAGATAAAGAAGAATAACATTGGGAAGGCTAAGGCAAAGCCCATGAAGAAGAAGAACAAGAAAGACTCCAAAGTTGTCAAGCCCAAGGGAAAATATTTTCACTACAACAAGAATGGGCATTGGCAAAGGAATTGTCCTAAATACCTTGCTGAGCTGAAAGAGAAAAAGGAAACATGTAAATATGATTTACTCGTTATCGAATCTCTATTAGTGGAGGATGATAAATCTGCATAGATTGTTGACTATGGAGCCACTAACTATGTTTGTTCTTCTTTGCAGCTACTTGACTTATGGAGGGACCTTGCTGAATGTGACTACATCATGAGGGTTGGGACAAGCGATGCCGTTTCAAGAAGAGCAGCAGGAGTTTCTAGTTTAAATTTTACAAATAACAGTTATTTAAATTTGAACAATATGTTATTCATTCCTGGTTTTCGCAGGAATTTGATTTCTGTCTCTAAACTTTTGGATGATGGTTATTCAGTTTCTTTTAATAGTAATTTAGTTATTATTGGTTGAAAGAGATTAACCATTTCACATGAATCTCAGAAAATAACTTGTATATGTTAAGACCGTTAACACATAGGTCACTACTCAACGTTGAAATATTTAAGGTTGAGAAACCTAAAACTAAACGGCTAAAGATTTCCCACGATGGTACATATCAATGGCATCTTAGACTTGGTCACATTAGCCTTGAATGGATAGACAGATTGATAAAGAACAGAGCCTTAAACTAGTTAAAGCTCAGAATTTTACCAGTCTGCGAATCCTGTTTAGAAGGAAAAATGACCAAGAGACCATTTACCGGAAAAAGGTATAAGAGTCAGTCAACCACTTGAGATAATACATTCGGACATTTGCGGACCGATGAATGTAAGAGCCCGAGGTGGTTATGAATACTTGGTCACATTCATTGACGATTATTCTAGATATGGGTATGTTTACCTAATGCAGCACAAGTCAGATACTTTTGAAAAAATCAAAGAGTGTCGTGCTGAGGTTGAGAACCATTTAGGTAAAACAATCAAAACTCTATGATTAGATCGTGGAGGAGAATACATTGACAGAGATTTCGAAGAATTATTAGTTGAGCATGGGATAGTATCCCAGCTCACAGCACCTGGAACACCATAGTAAAATGGTATTGCAGAGAGGAGAAATCGAACCCTACTAGACATAATGAGATCTATGTTTAGTTATAGCTCACTGCCTAGTTCGTTCTGGGGATATGCACTGCAAACTGCAATACATATCCTTAATGTAGTTACATCTAAGTCTGTTCCTAAAAGCCCCTTAGAGTTGTGGAATGGTCGTAAAACTAGTTTACGACATTTCTACATATGGGGGTGTCTAGTATATGTGCTGAAGAATATGAATACAAAGTTGGAGCCGCGTTCTCAGGTGTGTCTATTTGTAGGCTATCCTAAGGAAACTAGGGGTGGATTCTTCTATAGTTCTGATGATAGCAAAGTATTTGTATCGATAAATGCTACGTTTCTAGAAAAGGATTATATGAGGGAGTTCAAACTTCGAAGTAAAGTGTTACTCGAGGAGTTACTTGCTGGTTTGACCAGCACACCATCGTCAATGACAATTGACAAATACATAGCATCTTATACATCTAAGCGTCAGATGCAAGCCCATCAGAATGATCTACCACCTAGACGTAGTGAGAGGGTTGTACGACAACCTGATCGTTATCTTGGAGTTGGAGAGGCACAAATTGTTGCATCCAGTGATGGTATAGATGATCCATTGACCTATCATAATGCAATGGATGATTCTGATAAAGAGGAATGGCTCAAAGCCATGAACCTAGAGATGGAGTCTATGTACTCCAACTCAGTCTGGGAACTTGTAGACCAACCTGATAGGGTGAAACCCATAGGTTGCAAGTGGATCTACAAAAGGAAGAGGGGAGCAGATGGGAAGGTACAGACCTTCAAGACTATACTAATGGCCAATGGTTATACCTAAAAAGAAGGAGTTAACTATGAGGACACTATCTCACCGGTAGCAATGCTCCAATCCATCCGCACTCTTCCATCCATTGCCGTATATTATGACTATGACATTGGGCAAATGGATGTGAAGACCGCATTCTTGAATGGAAATTTTGATAAGAGTATATGATACAACCAGAGTGGTTCATAGCCCAAGGTCAAGATAAATAAAAGGGTGCCCTCAGGTCTTACCTTTTAAGTCTCCTCTTGAAAGTGCGTTACGCGGCCTCCGGAAGGGTTAATGCTCTGTAATTTTTTCGATTTACCGATTCAATGTTTTCCTTCATTGCCTCGCTGTTTTGGGCTGCTATTTTTGCTGCTGTTTTTGGACTGTTATAAGGTGTAGTTTTTTTGGTTTTTTTAGGTGTTTTAAGGTGCAATTTTTACGGTATTTTAGGAGATGTTTTGTGTGAATGAAGGGAGATGTTTAGGGCTGTTTTTGGCATGAATGAATGAAGGCATTTATGGCTATTTTTCGGTGATGAGATGAGGTGTTTAAGGCTGTGATTTTTTGTGATGGAAGGGGATTTTGGTGAACAGAATCGTGGAAGTTTAATATTGAGTAAGAATTATATTCATTAAATAACTATAGAACTAATTGCCTTAAATTCACATGTTTGATCATATCAAACATCTTTGAACGATTCAAAGATTCACAATGAATTTTAAAAAATTATTTTCAACACTTCAAATAGAATATCTTTGAACCATTCAAAATATTCTATCCGCGTTGTTAGATAATTATGGCTCATAGCATCACTATTTACAAAGAACATGGTGTTCTTGTACAAATTAACTATATGACAAAGGAAATTTCTCTTTTATCATTTAGTAGTTGGATTACTTGGATATATAAATGACAAAAGTCCATATGATTAGTACCTGGTTAATAAGATATGAGACAATATTAATCCATGAAAGGTTTAATCATTAAATATCCCTAGTCGTAGTATTATCGAGACTGGACATCGATAATTTGGAATAGGCTAGTATTACACGTGTGGGCGTTATGGAAGCTTAACGGTATAGCTCTCATATATTTAAGTATTGGATGTTTATGCAAGTGTGATAGGAGGTTCTGTTAGCCGTTGGATCGAGAATAGCTTCGCTCTAGGTAGACCCATTGGAATCTCATTAGTAGTATGGCTATCTGTCTTTAGGAATTCAAATCAGGGTAGGTATATGTGGTCTTAACCTGAGACTTGCATCGCTAATACTTGCAAAAATCAGTACGCTTTACTGAGAATCATAGTGTATTGGGTGTGATGTCAAAATGGAAGTATCACTACAGTCATATGGAGATGGTGATCACACAAGGATACAGAACTAGTACTCTTAAATGCTGCAACTATCGGGATAGAATAACCAGTTCATGATTATCTGATTATAGAGACTAGTTGCTAGTGATTCGACATATGCTTCGTACGGGGCAGACACAATTCCAGCCCCATGCCTAGCTGTGACATCCGATACTAAATCGCAATACTCAATACATTGTATGCTACGCCTGATACAGATTATATATTCCATGTTGAATATTCCTGGAGAATTGGGTAGGCACGATGCTTTGCTATAAGCCAATCATGTCTTGTAAATCGGTTAGAATGTGGTACCGGGTACGCACGTGTTCGGATAGTCCAAGGACCGTATTTACTGCCAACATATCCAGGGATCTCTTGGGTTGCTTCTTAAAGACTCACCGATGACATTTGACTCGAACAGAATTAATTAGGATTAATTATGAGAGAGAAAATTAATCTGGATTAATTACAGTAAGAATTAATCTGGATTAATTATGAGATAAAGAATTAATTTGGGATTAATTGCGATGAGAATTTATCTGGGATTAAATTCGTCTAGAGGAGAGAGAGCGCGATTAATTTGGAATTAATCGGTAAAGTAAATTTAATAGTTAAATTGGATTTTACTATTTAATTTATTTAATTGGGCTAAAATAATATATCAGATATATTTATTGAAATTGGATTTCAATACAGATTTCAAATTGGATTTTAATTCAAGCGAATAAATTATTTAAAATTAATTCGTAAGCAACTTTCGTAATAATTTTGCTAGGCATTATTTTTTAATTAAATGGGATTTAATTACGTAGCGATGAAAAAGTCGTTTTGTCGGATTAAACGAATAGAGCCCAAAGTGTGTTGTGTAAGCCAACTAGAATTTGGAATTCAAAATTGGTTGGGATCCACAACTCACATCACTTGTCAACTTGTGATGTAAGTGGTTGGCAATAAAGTAAATTGGATTTATTACACATTATACCTACCAAGTTAGCACAACTTTTGTATTAAGTTTTTGGAAAACACAAAAGTTAATATTTGTTCTCTTTTTCTTCTAGTTGGCCGAACTTCTTCTCTTCTCCATTGAATATTTGTTGCAAAAATTCAAGAAAGCTAGCACTTTAGAGAGCCAAACAAGGTGATAGGGAAACTCACCATTGAGTTTGGAATTCAAAAGCAAGCTTGGAGCTTCTTCTACAACAAAGAAAAATTTTAAATCTCATCCAATCAATGTAAGTTTTTTTCTGCAAATTTTCTTGAATTATTCACACTAGAATCATGTTTAGGATCCTTGGACAAGTTTTAGAGACACTAACAATAGTATCAGAGTCATCTAAACTTAATTTCAAAATCTATGGTTTATGAACTTTTATTTTGGATTTTTTGCTTGGAGCTTCATTTACCTAATTGATTGTGTGGTTGTGTTTATATGATGATGAATTAGATTTGTGCATCATTGGATTTGATAAAAATTGATTGGATCAAAAATTCCTAATTCTTTATTCATGGCCGAATGTGATCCTAGTATACTCATGGTAATTTTTTTTTAAAATTAGACAATTAGATGTGTTGTAAGCATGAAATGAATATTGATTGTTGATTTAATTGGAATGAAATCGAAATTGGATATTATATATGCCCATTTCCATGAGCTATAGTATGTTGAAATGCGTTTGTTTTGCTTCAATTTGTGTTGGACACGAATTGGATAATTAAGCATGATTAATTGATTAATTATGTTAATTACACTTTAAATTGAATTAATGTGTTTTTGGAATATTATATTAATTTAATTTGTTGTATTTGGGCTAATGGGCTTGGTTGGGCCAAGTTTGATTTTGGTCAATTGAGTTGGATCCAATTGGGCTAAAACCATTTCCATAAAGTCCAAATATGACTATTGGGCCTTTAAAAATTTAATTGGGCATAATGGGCCTAAATTGATTTTTGGCATAGGGTGATTCCTAATTGGGCCTTGGCATTTTGGGTTGAATCCATAATGGCCAAAGCCCACGCCTAAAGAATTAATTGAAAGCCCATTGGACTTTAATTGAATACTATTGGATACTAATTGAGCCTTTGAGACCCAATTGGATTGGATTTGGAATCCAAGTCCGACAGGCACTAAAATAAGTGTAATTGTTTAATTTGGAATTAAACATGAATTTGTATTGGATACAATTTAAATTGGATTTAAAATTGTAGTTTGATATAATTCAAGAATACGTACTTTGAGTATTTATTCCTAAACGAGTTGGACTCGCGCAAATCAAATTGTTGTTTGAACATTGAATGGTCATTAATCAAAGATTAATTAATTTGATTAGATTAATTGACAACATGTTTTGTGTGAATACTTAGATGTATTTGTATGAATAATGTATATCGGGTGGATAATAGAAGGGTGTGGGCAATTTTGGAAATTATTATAATAAATTTAGAATTTATTAAATTGGACCTGCGTCCAGCCTATTATCTCTTTACTCTTTGTATTTCTCTTCCCACCAATTCCCCTCAATGTAAATGAGGTTTCTTTAATGTATTATATAATTAGGTAAAAGTATGAATAGTGCTAGTGAGAGAGAGGAAAGAGAGAGATTTGTTCTAGGAATAAATTGTTATATATTTATCTGCATATCATTATTAAATTTTATCGCGCCTTATTATGATTTTAAAATGCATGTTTAAGGGAGTATGATGACACCTAATCAAAGATAATAAACTGGTTGTCAATTTACGTGAAAACCCTCAATATATATTAAGCATTTTCCTTCCATTGAGTGGTTCTCTCTTAAGATCCAAGATTGGCATTGGTTTGTTGGCCAAAGTCAATATCATTATCCATCACGGATGTGTTTGAACAACGAAAGCTTTGTTACATATCGCATGTCTCGGGCAGTTGTGACTTGTTGGCCAAAGTCAATGTCATTTCATATTCATCGATGTGGATTACGAAGCTTTCCCACTGTCAATGGCTTGCGCTTAACTGGAATCATTAAGCTTGTTGAGCCAAAGCCAAGGCTTATTTTATTCAGAGGAAAAAGGTAAGGAAATATATATATATTGGATATATATCTAGGACTTGGAGGTCCACCTACCGGATCTAGGAATTAGATAGGATCCAATTGATCTTAGAGATCTACCTAGTTAAGTTTCATACAGCTTGTTGGCCAAAGTCAAGGTTGTGTGTTATTTAACAGGATCCTAGCCCACTAGAAAACTAGGTTTCCCGAGTACTCAACAGAGGGTTAGAGGCTCGCCAAAAAATAGTGGGAGGCTAGTATTAAATTTGTAATTTCGTTTAAATAATTACCAACAAGTGCTCTTTTATTTTATTTATCGTTGTTATAAATATATTAGTTGGACTAATATTGAATATTGCTTTCTTTGAACTGTTAGACTATACAAGACACTACTTCATTTATAGTTGGTTATATAGTTGGACTATAGTAACCATTACATTTTGAGTGTACCCGAAATCGTTGATTGAATAGTTGGACTATTGCAATCAATATGGCTGGAAAGATTAGCGTTAGAGACATAATCATGGGCGATAATGTCTTTAGCGGCTCCAATTTTCCAGATTGAGAGATGAATCTTAGGATAGTCTTGGGAGCCAAGAAGTTACTCTATGTCATAGTGAAACCTCTCGGGCCTGAGCCTAGAATTGAGAAAATAGTAGAGCATAAGCTTTGGAAGACTCGTTTTGATGATAACTCTAGTGCTCCATCCGTCATGTTTGCCGCAATGACTCCTCAATTTCGTCGTTAGAACAAAGGATTGGATCATTATGATATGATGTTGAAATTGAAGGATCTTCACAGATCTAACCTTAGATCTCTGAAGTATGAATTGTAAAAGAAGTTTTTTCACTCGCTTATATCAGAGGGTACGTCTATCAAACACAATGTGTCACTAATGATTGCTAACATCGAACAGCTAGGTCAGCTGGGCATAACCTTCGAGGCTGAGACTTCTATAGATTTGATCTCACAGTCTCTGCCCGAATGTTGGGGTGAGTTCGTCATGAACTATAACATGATGAACCAAGAAAAGACTTTTGAAGAGTTAATGGCGATGCTGAAAGAAGCAGAGCCACAGCTTCTGAAGGACAAGAAGCATGAGGCGCACCTTACTTTGACATCCCAAAAGGCCAAGGCTTGGCCGAAGGCTTCGGGGGGTGTGAAGAAATGAAGAAAAAGAAAAAGGGCAATGCCAAATCATCACAGTCTTATGGGAAGACTAAGGATATATACCAAGACGTCTGCCTATATTGTGACAAACGGGGTCACTGGAAGCGTGATTTCCGTGAGTACAAGGCAGAGTTGAAGGAAGTGAAGACGGGCAAGGCTCCGGCTTCATATATGTTTGTTATAAACAGGTCCACTACTGGTTTTAAAAATTAGATTTTTGATTCTGGATGTATAACTCACATATATACTGCTGTGCAGGATCTGCTAACTAGCAGGATACTGGCTTCAGATGAGATCGACCTACGAGTCGAAAACAGGACTAGAGTCGCTGTTTTGGCTGTTGGGACCTATGTTTTGTATCTGTCCATGGGACATTTAATTACATTAGGTGACTGTTATTTTTTTAATTTGACTAAGGAACATCGTCTCTGCATTATGTTTAACCCGTTGCAGGTATACCTTGTATTCTGGAACACTTGGTGTTTTGTATATGAAGATGCATTTTGATATGTACAGCAGATGTTAATAATAGTCTTTATATTTTGAATATAAATGAATCTCAAACATATAACATGACAAACAAAAGGCTCAAATTGAGTAAAATAGATGAAACTTATCTGTGGCACTGTTGTCTATAACATATTAATAAGAATCGTATATCCACATTTTAAAGAGTGGATACTTGGATGGATTTAATCTTAATTCATATGATGTCTATGAATCTTGTTTATCAGGCAAAGTTCCTAAAATGCCTTTTAGCAGTAAAGATGTACTTGCCACCGAGCTATTAGCCCTCGGTCATAGTGACATATGTGGGCCTATGTCTAGCCAGGCTAGAGGTGGATATGAATATTTCGTAACCTTATAGATGTTGCATTGTGTTATGGTTATGTGTATCTTATGAAACACAAGTCGGAAACTTTTTAGAAATTCAAAGAGTTTCGACACGAAGTAGAAAAACAGACCAGTAAAAGTATTAAAATATCACGGTTGGACCACGGTGGAAAATACTTGGGCAATGAGTTTCTCGATTACTTGAAAAAATATGGTTTTCTTTCACAGTGGACTCCTTCCGGAACACCTCAATTCAATGGTGTATCCGAACGGAGAAACCGAACTTTACTGGACATCATTCAAGTTCAATAATGAGTCACATGAGCACCAATTTCCTTCTTGGGATACACATTGAACAGTGCCAATACTTATTTTGAATAAGGTTTTCCAAATGTCTATTAGAACAGACACATATAAAATATGGACAGAAAAGAAATCGGGTTTCTCATTCTGAGATTTGGGGAGTGCCGGGATATGTTAAACGTTTGGATGGTACCAAACTAGAACCCAAATCGGATAATTGCCTATTTGTAATTGTTTATCCTAGGGAAACCAAAGACTATTATTTCCACCAAACTCGCCAAGAGAACAAAGATATTTGTGCTCTTCATGCAATTTTCTAAGAAGAATTCCTAAATGCAATGGTTCGTGGGTGGGAAAGTAGAACTCGATAAAAATTGAGAGTAATACTATTCCCTAGCATCGATCCTCTCACGGGAACACGAACAATCCATCAGGGGTGAGATTGTCCAAACTCTTCAATACACAAGAACCATCGTAAGGTCAGAGAGAGTCAGAAAACAACCTTAGAGGTATTGGTTTCTGATCTTACCTCATGTTTTACCAATTTTATTGCGGAAAATGAACCGACTACTATGAGGAATGTGATACAAGGTATTGAATTCGTTTTATGGAAAGGTTCAAAAGTCCGAAATGGTAATTCCCCATGTCTACCAACCAAGTTTGGACAGTCAAAGTTACTTTACAGAAAGCTTTGTGTTTATGGTTGCAAATGAGTCTTCATGGTGAAGACATACATGACGATGGCAACATTGTCGGTTTTATTCTAATTCCCAAGATCATCAAACAATCCTTTAATCATGTCTGAAATTACATATCAAAGAGTTGTGGAATATCTTAATTGACGGTTGAGATCGAAACAACGAAAAAAATTCCAATTTTTTGTATTCAAATAATCGCCAATGGTGTGCATTCCACTGATACTGTTTCTCAGATTTAATCTGAGATTTGAAGTCCAAGCTTCGTTCTAAACGATTCCCGGCTCGTGGTGGGTTTCCCGAAACTTCGTATGTCTTCATTGGGAAGCGACCCTAGCACTTGGATTTGCCACAAGACCCTCGGTCGTGGATCATCCTTCACGCCCAAAGCAGTTTAGTTTATTAAAGACAAAGGTTCTCTAGCAAAGCGCCATGCCTACCCAATTCTCCGAAAATATCCTTACAGGAATATGTGATATATATCAGGATTAGTTAACGTAAATTGCGTATTTCGATCCAGTATCGGATGATCACGTGCTAGGCCTAGGGCTGGATATGTGTCTGCCCCGTACGAAGCACATGTCGGATGTCTGGTAACTAGTCTCTATAATCGGATATACATGACCAAGTCATAATATCCCGATAGCCGCGCAGCATATAAGAATACTAATACGTATCCTCACGTGACCATCTTCTCCATATGACTGGAGTGACACTTCCGTCTTGACATCACACCCAATACACTACGATTCTCAATATACCCAGCATCGGCGTACACAGAACCTGTTAAAGCCCTGGACGACCTCAACTAAAGTACATTGATTGTCGCAAGTATTAGCGGTGCAAGTCTCAGGTTAAGACCAAATACACCTACCCTGATTGCAGACTCCCATAGACACAAGGTCATGCTACCAATGGGATTCTGCGGTGGTCTAATCCAGAGCGAAGCTGTTTCCCGTACCATCGGTGAAACACAACCTCCTATTACACTTGCCTGAGTATCCTATACCCAGATATACGAGAACTATGCCGTTATGTCTCACATAACACGCACAAGTGTAATACTAGTCTTTTACGCATCTATCGATGTCCAATCTCGACAATGCTCTGACTAGGGATGTTTAATGATTTATCCTTCGTTGATTGATACTGTCTCATATCATTCTCAATCTAGGAACAAATCATAAGGACCTCCCATCATTTATATATCTAAGGTGATCTAATCACAAATGATAGGAGTGCAATCTCATTTGTTACATAGTTAATTTGTACAACAACACTATGATCTGTACAAATAGTGACGCTATGGGTCATAACTGTCCAACAATCTCCCACTTGGCCTTTAGCCAGTCACTCGAGTGCCTAACACCCGAACTATGTACGGTTGGCTCAAATTGCTGAGAAAAGCTTTCGTCAGCGGATTTGCATAATTATCGTCTGATGCAATTATACGATCATCACATCGCTACGATGTATGATCCGAACGAATCAGATGAATAGTCGAAGTATGTATCTGGATCGTTGATGAGACCATTGATTCTTTAGCCTGTGCTGACGCCCAGCTCAGCCGCTAACAGAACTATATCTAATCCAATTAGATTTATTTATTGACCCAGATGGCTTCTATTGCTGCCTCAGCTGCAGCAATAATCCGCATGTGTTATTTATTCGGTAACAGTATCTTGCTTGGAAGATTTCCAGCTCACTGTACCGTTATTCAAACTGTATAGTACCGTTTACGACTTTTAGTCGTTTTATCCTTTTGGAAACTTGCAGTAGTGATCCCAGTCACTTCAAGTTCTCCTTCTCCACAGATTAAGACATCATCCTTAGATCTCTAAGATTCTAACGGATGTTCTTAACATCAATCAAGTGACTATCACTTGGATTGGCCTGATTGTGAATCCATATGCTCAAAGCGTATGAGACACCAGGTCGCGTACATTTTAATGTACAATTTCCCAGAGAGTATTAACAACTCAAATCTATCCTAGTAGATCTTTATTCCTAGAATAAAGGTTGTTTCTCCCGAGAATTCTACGGAGAATTTTCTCTTGAAAGCCAAGCTTTCACCGATTATTTTATGGGAATATCATTTCCAAGAAATGAATATATATTACATTATCATTATAAGGACAGCCACTGTCTGTGCGCTCCCACTAACCCTCTCATACACAAGAATCATTCTGTTTTGAATCAAATCATTGACTATCATGATTACATCAAAACAATAGTTCTAAGAACTTTATGCTTGCTTCAACCCAAACATGGATCGAACAACACGCAAACCTAGTTTGCTGGTTTTAGTACGACAAAATCGTCAGGATGTTATAAACATCCTCCAAAAGGTTTCCTTTTAAGGAAAGTGATTTTGACCTTTAACTGACACATTTCATAAATGAAACGTGCAGCTACAGCAAGCATTATCCAAATGGATTTACCGTGGCAACAGGTAAAAGGTTGAACCGTAATCAACACAATGTTGATAACGATACCTTTCCGCTACAAGCCTAGCTTTGTACGTTGGTATGTTGCCTTCCATGTATGTCTTCCTTGAAGACTTATATAGTACCTATAGGCACAATGCCTTATGGTACATCAACTAGTATTTTAACATAGTTGTTTTACATGGAATCCATTTCGGACTCATGGCACTTTGCCATGAAAGGGAGTCGATACCTTGTATCACTTCCTCATACGTAGTTGGGTCTTCCTCAATAAGATTGACATCTTTATGAGGTGAGATCAGAAACCCATACCCTAGGTTGTTTTCTGACTCTCTCCGATCTACGCGGTTCTTGTGTATACGAAGATTAATGGTATATGTTCATCCTTGATGAACAGTTTGTGTTCCATTAAGGACTTCATGCCTTGAACAGTATTACTCCGATTTTCATCGAGTTTTACTGTCCTCCCACTTTCCACTGCATATCGGTATTCCTCTAAGGAAGACCGCATGGTGAGCAACAATTACAATTGTTCTCCAGTGAGTTGTATAAGTACTATACTTATGGTTTTCCCTAGGATAACCTACATTTGGCACTTATCCGATTTAGGTTTTAGTTTGGCATCATCCAAACATATGCCCAGCATACCCAAATCGTTAGGAGTAAGAAACTCTGTTTCTATCCCTGATCATATCTAATATGAATTCTGTCTAACAGATTAATATGGAACCTTATTCCAAATAAGTTTTGCACTGTTAATGCATATCCGTTGAAGGAAATGGTAGCTCAGAGCGACTCATGATAAACCTTATCATGTCCAACAAAATTCGGTTTCTCCGTACGGACACACCGTCAAACTGACGTGTCTCGGGAGGAGTCCTCATTTGAAAGAATATTTTACTCTTTCAAGTATTTGTGAAACTTATTGCTTAAGTATTTTCATCATGTTCATCACGTGATGTTTTAATACTTTAGCCGATCTGCTTGTCTACTTCGTGTTGAAACTTTAAAAGTTTCTGATTTGTGTTCTTCAAAAGTAACACATAACCATAACGTGATGCCACATCCGTATATAGGTCACGAAATATTCATATCCATATCTAGCCTAGCTAGATATGGGCCCACTAACTTCACTATGAATAGGGCTTACAGATCGATGGCATTTATCACTATTACCAAGTAAATAGTATTTTAGGTACTTTACCTAAAGAACTAGATTCGTAGACTTTATTTGAATAATCAAATCAGTCCTAGTACCCACAAAAGTGTGGATATACGAGTCTTGTTTATTGTGTCCTAGACAACAATGCCACAATTAAGTTTCATCTGATCAGATCAGTATGAGCTATTAGTTTGTCATATTATATGTTCGAGATTTTATTTATATTCAAAATATAAATACTGTTATTCACATCTAATATGTTTATCTCAATGTCATCTTTATATAATGAAACACTTTAGTGTTCTAGAATATAAAGGTTTATCCACAATGGATTAAACACTGATATAGAGATAATGTTTCTAGTCTAACTAGTTACATTATAACAGTTTCCTAATTTAAGTACATACCCGAAGGTAGTTCCTAAATTTAGGTATCTAAGGTCGAAACAGCGACTTTCGTCCCGTTCCCGATTCGTAGATTAACCTCAGCTTGAAGTCAGTATCCTGCTCACAGCAGATTCTGAACATCAATACATATATTTTATGTAACATACTCAGTATTTTAAAATCCAATTTTAATACCAGTAATGGACATAATTTTGACAAATATATTTAAAGTCAGAGCCTTGCTCTTTCTTTAATTCCTTCATGTCTGCCATATCCAAACGGCAGTCATTTTGGGATATGTTCTTTATCTTCCCAGAAGATCATAATGATTTTGCCTTTACCCTTTTTCAATATCTCAGAAGTCTTTGGCCAAGCCTTGGATTTCTAGAATATTGAAGTAAAGTGCGTCTTGCGAGCACCTTTCTAATTGCAAAGTTTGACTTTTATCTCCTTGAGATTAGTCATTAATTCTCCAAGAATTATTAATTGCAAATATAATACTTCTTAAATCTAAACATAGATTTATTACAAGTATATTGAATTAAGCACTAAAGTCATCATCACATAAATCTTCCAAAGATTATGCTCTACTAATTCGCTTAATTCTGGGCTTAGGCTTAACAAGTTATTTTATCAAATAAAGTAACTTATTATTTATTTCCAGGACTATCCTGAAATTATTCCCAATTTGAAAATTAAACCATTTAAACATTTCAATCCAAGATTATGTTTTAAATGTCCAATCTTTCAATATATCTTGATTTTAATAGTCCAACTATTTAATCAATAATTATGGTACTAATTATAATGATTACAATAGTCTAACTATTTAATCAACTATAATTCAATAGTTTAAAATCAATTATATTGATTACTATAATCCAATTATAAAATCAACTACAATTGAATAGTTTGAATATATAGTCCAACTATTTAATAAAACAACAATTTAAATATTAGTCTAACTGATATTTAAATCATAACGACGAGTGATATTTGATTGAGCGTGTATGGCAAGTAATTGAACGAGTATTGCAAATTCAATTCTTACCTCCCACTATTTTTCGGCGAGCCTCTAACCCTCTGTCGAGTACTCGGGAAACCGCGTTTCCTAGTGGGCTAGGATCCCGTTAAATAACACACAATCTTGACTTTGGCCAACAAATTGTATGATATTTAACTAGGTAGATCTCTAAGATCAATTGGATCCAATCCAATTCCTAGATCCAGTAGGCGGATATCCAAATCCTTAACATATATCTTATATATGCTAATACATCCAATGTATTGCCTAACCATTTTCCTCTGAATCAACTAAGCCTTGGCTTTGGCACAACAAGCTTAATGATCCCAGTCAAGCGCGACCCATTGACCATGGAAAGCTTCGTAATCAATGTCGATGGACAAGAAGTGGTCTTGACTTTGGCCAACAAACCACAACTTGGACAAGACACCAATATAGAACAAAACTCTCGTGATTCAAACACATCTTCGACGGACAAAGGGCTTGACTTTGGCCAACAACCCAATGCCAATCTAGGATCTTGAGTATGAATCACTCAATGGAAGGAAAAACGCATGATATTTGATGAGGGTTTTTCGCGTGCAAATTGGCTACCAATTTATTATCTTTGTTAAAGTCTCATCATCATACACCCTTAAACATGCATTCTAAATACATAATAAAGCGTATATGAAAATAAACAATAATGATATGCGGATGGATACTTAACACATTGATCCTAGATCAAATCTCTCTTTTATCTCTCTCATAACTAGCACTTGTATTACTTCTACCCGTTACACTACACTTCTAAAGAAACCTCATATATATAGAGGGGAATAGATGAGAAGAGAATACAAATAGAAAAGAGGTGATAAGGCTGGACACGCAGGTCCAATTTAATAAATCGAATTTATTACAACAATTTCCAAAATTGCCCCCACCCGACTAATATCCATCCGATATACACTATTCATTCATCACAACCAAGTATTCACACAAGCATGTTATCAATCAATCTAATCAAATTAATTAATCTGATAATTAGTGATCATCCAATGTTCAAACAACGATTTGATTTTGATCGAGTCAAACTCGTTTTGCGAATAAGTACTCAAAGTACGAATTCTTGAATTAAATTAAACTACGTCATTAAATCCAATTTAATATGCATTCAATTCTAATTCATTATTTAATTCCAAATTAAATATTACACTTTAATAATAAACCTTTTACGACTTAAATTCCAAATTTAATCGCAACGCGTCTCAAAGACCGATTAACGTCCAACGTCAATTCAATTAAAGTCCAATGGGCTTTTAATTGATTTCTTAAGGCGTGGACTTTTGGTCAACTCGGGTCAAACCGAATAACCAAAATCCAATCCGGGATTTACCCCATTAGCCCATAAATCAATCTTGGCCCATTAGGCCCAATTAAACTTTAAAGGTTCATTAAATCGCATTTGGGCTTTATGGAAGTGGTTTTGGGCCCATTGGATCCAATCCAATTTGCCTAAACCTAACTTTGTACAACAAAGCCCAACAAGCCCATGACAACTTTAAAAGCCAAAATCCAATTTCAAGGCCCAATTAATTAAATACAAAAATCCAATTTTACATTCAATTAACCTAAAGTGTATTACATGATTAATTACCCAAATTAACATTTCTAAAACATTAATTTTACAATTAATCATGCACAATTTCATTATCACATGCCCACACATTTAATGAAAAATCAAACCCATTTTCATGCTTCAAAGTCTTGGCAATTTGGGGATTTTATGTCCGATTCAAATTCAATCCAATCAATTACACAATCGACATTAAATCATATACCCAAATGATTTCCAATTCATCTAATGAACAAAAAATCAAAATTCCAAGACAATTTGGGCTTATCAAATTCGGCCAACATAAGAAAATTGGGGAAAAATGATCCAATCACATTTTCATGAAATTGATCCAATCAATCTTCAATTCAACTATATTTAAGCATACTTAATCATCCAATTTCATAAAATCATGCTCAAATTGAAAATACCCAATTTATCATTTTAGGCCAACTTTAATATTTGGGGAAAAATGTTTCTAACATTAATTCATGAAATTGATCTAATCAATATTCAATTAAACATGTATTAAGCATACTTAAACATCCAATTTATTCAAATCATGCTCAAATACAAAATACCCAAATTTTAAGCCCTAAACTTTCATGCTTGAACCTAGGCTCTTGATGCCATTGTTGGTTTTATTCTAGGTCCCAAGATCATCAAACAAGCATGAAGATGTCTGAAATACATATCAAAGAAGTTGCGGAATACTTACATTGATCGGTTGAGATGAAACGACGAACAAAACTCCAAGTTTTTGTCCTTCAAAGTGGCGCCAATGGTGTGCAGTCCACTGCTCACTGTTTTCAGATTTTGAGCTGAGATTTGAAGCTCCAAGCTTCGTCTAACGATTCCCGGCTCGTGGGTGGGTTTCCCTAACACCTTCGTATGTCTCTAGGAGTGTGCTAGCACTTGGATTTGCCACAAAACCCTCAAAATGGATCATCATTCACGCCCAAAGCAGTGCAGTCCACTGCCTTGGGCGTGAGCTTTGAGAGAAGAGAGAGATGGATGAGAGATTAGGTTAAGGGAAAATGTGTCCAACACATTACTTATATATTTTCCTTAATTACTAAAATGTTACCATTTATTTTCTTTTCAAAAAGAAAAAAAAACAAATGTAATAATATTAAAATCATTTTACCCTTGGTAAAAAGTAAAGGGAAAAGGCTTTCACTTTTCAAAAAAGTCAAAAGTCTTTTCCCCCCCAATATTTCCCTCCAAATTTAAGGTCAAAGTCAAAGAGTCAAAGTTACTTTTCCAAAAAGCGATTTGACTTTTATGACTTGCGATGTGATTTGCGATGCGACTTGCGGCACGTGATTCAAAATCGACGTAACGTCGCAAACACATTCCGAGCTCGGTTTCGATAATTCTAAATTAACGATTATCTCGATGCCTCGTTAATAAATCCAATCCAATTACTAATCACGTCGCTCGAGAATTAATTCCAAATTAATTCAAGTGCCCGAATTAAAATCTAATTTTAATTCCTAATCGAAATCCAATTTCGTTTAATATATCGAATATATTATTTATCGATTAATTCCAAATTAATCGTTCTCTCTCTTTAAATTGATATTTTATCCCAGATAAAATATCTCCGTAATTAATCCCAGATTAATTTTCTCTCTCTTCATATTAATCCCAGATTAATGTATAATGCGAGTCATACGTCATCGGTGTATCATTGGGAAGCGACCCATGAGATCTCCGGATATGTTGGCAGTAAACTCGGTCGTCGGACTATCCGAACACGTAAGTACCAAGTATTACGTTTTACCGATTTACAAGACAAGGTTGGCCTCTAGCAAAGCGCCATGCCTACCCAATTCTCCGAAAATATCCTTACAGGAATATGTGATCTATATCAGGCGTAGTATACGTAGTATTGCGTATTTCGATCCAGTATCGGATGATCACGTGCTAGGCCTAGGGCTGGATATGTGTCTGCCCCGTACGAAGCACATGTCGGATGTCTGGTAACTAGTCTCTATAATCGGATATACATGACCAAGTCATAATATCCCGATAGCCGCGCAGCATATAAGAGCACTAATACCGTATCCTACGTGACCATCTTCTCCATATGACTGGAGTGACACTTCCGTCTTGACATCACACCCAATACACTACGATTCTCAATATACCCAGCATCGGCGTACACAGAACCTGTTAAAGCCCTGGACGACCTCAACTAAAGTACATTGATTGTCGCAAGTATTAGCGGTGCAAGTCTCAGGTTAAGACCAAATACACCTACCCTGATTGCAGACTCCCATAGACACAAGGTCATGCTACCAATGGGATTCTGCGGTGGTCTAATCCAGAGCGAAGCTGTTTCCCGTACCATCGGTGAAACACAACCTCCTATTACACTTGCCTGAGTATCCTATACCCAGATATACGAGAACTATGCCGTTATGTCTCACATAACACGCACAAGTGTAATACTAGTCTTTTACGCATCTATCGATGTCCAATCTCGACAATGCTCTGACTAGGGATGTTTAATGATTTATCCTTCGTTGATTGATACTGTCTCATATCATTCTCAATCTAGGAACAAATCATAAGGACCTCCCATCATTTATATATCTAAGGTGATCTAATCACAAATGATAGGAGCGCAATCTCATTTGTTACATAGTTAATTTGTACAACAACACTATGATCTATACAAATAGTGACGCTATGGGTCATAACTGTCCAACAAACATAAAAACATACAAAGCTAGGCTTGTGGCAAAAGAGTATTCTTTCAATGACATGGTGTCGATTACGATTGAAAATTTTTACCAGTTGCCATGATTTAAATTGTTGGGGGGTCGGGCGCAACGGAAGCGCGAGTTCGGAAGAATCGTATTTTAAAAAACTTTTTCCAAAATACCGAATAAAATTATTCAATATATCATATTGAATAATAATCATATTTACCTAAACATATTTATTCAATATCAAAATATCAATATAAATAGGTGAAAACTCGCGAACTTTTACGAAACCGTTTTTCGTTAAAATTGCCTAAAACGCGTTTTTGATCGAACCAACTACCCGACACTTATGAAAACTTCCCAGGTCAGCTCCAATAGTGTCGAGCTAGTTCATGGGCTTCCCAAACAGTGACGGAATCACTGTTTTCACAGCCGTTACCCGATTGGCTCAAAATCCACCTGGTAACGTCGTTTTTGGCCGTTTTTCGCTTATTTCAAGTCGGAAACACTTCCGAAAATTATGCCAACTCCCAAAACACATCCATTACATTCGTAGGACATCAAAAATACCCCAGAATTTCCAGTTTGGGCAGATCTGATCTGAGAACCGAATTTACCCATTTTCATGCTTTCAATCCAAAATTCCATGATTAAACAAACTAATCAATACACCAAATAAAGTCACCACACATATGAATCACTCTAGAAAAATTCTAGGCATAAAATGAGTGGATTTTACACTCTAGAATAACAACTTATTGTCCAACAATAATTTGAACAAATTGGATGCAAATTACTTTAATTCCACCTAATATCTGCTTCACACATGCCTAAACTTCCTTCTCCTTGAACCAAAAATAAAAGCCCCAAATTTTCAGAAATTAAAGAACCCTAGAACACTTCTAGATCATCAAGAAAATAAGAAACATGTTTCTAAGCTAAGGGAAATGATGAATTACCTCTAATCCACTTAATTCCATAGCTTTTTTCTTGATTTTCTTTCATTTCTTCATGATTTCTCCAAGTAAAGTTGGAAACCCATTTCTTGAGACATGTTTCGGCCATTGAAGGAGCTTAGGAAGATGAAAGAGACAATTTTTCTCTCATCTTATATACAAAAAACGAAATTGACAAGTGGAGGGGCAAAATTATCCTTTTACAAAATCAAATTAAATTCAAATCACACTTTATATTATCCAATCAAAATTGGACAAATAAAATGTAATTAATTCATGCCACAAATGTACCAATAATAATTAAACATGTATCATAACATTTATGAAATATTTTATTAATTAATTAGTATAACATTTAACAATTTAAATATTAAAATAATTAATTAATGTAATTATTATTATATATGTATTTTATTTACAATAAATAACAAATACATATATTTATGGCATGTGTCAAAATCTCATTTGACGAATAATTAATGTGTATCTAATCATATTATGTATGAAATATAAATACACAATAATTATTTGCGGACAAAATCCCTTAATTGCATGTGTTGTCGTTTAATGATTAAACGATCTGAATTAACTCATTTAATCCGGTGAAGTATTATGAATAATCCATATTATTCATATCGAGTTTCCCAAGTGCTCAACGAGTACACTTCATATTGTGGGACTCTCTAAGTTTAGGTTTATCCGTCACGAAATCCGATTCCGTGTCCATAATCTACCCACTCATGGATTATGACTACCACAGATAGTCTCGCTAAACTATACAAGTCGAGGTCATAGCATACGTATAATCCATTCGTCATAGGCTATCCGTATTATACCTGGGATATAGATGAGAACGTCAAATCCGTTCGGTATAATATAGTCGACTTTCAATTTATGATCTATAAATAACACTCGGAACTAGTTTCCGATGTTATACCATGGCCATAGATTTACTAGATCACAAACACGTGATGATGCCTATGCCCTGTACACAAGACTGACGGATCCTATCTTGATAGGCACTGGATATCATGAGCATCAGTCCACACGCAACGAACAAACGGAGGTCTGATCATGAATAGATCGTTGACGTGACTGCCATCAAAGTGTGGAGGATAACTGATATATCCTACCGTGGTATCTCAAGTCGAAGGACCACTATGCTCGCTCAACTCGAGAAGGTTCCTATTGATGTTGGTGTACCATCTATTAGAAAACCTTCAGTGAGTCGTTCAGTGTCTTATCAAATAAACACCTACATATCTATACGAGTCTCCCGAGACTCATGGTTCACCGGGATAAACCATCGGATCAAGTTACGATATACGATATGTACTGGTCTTAGTAGATTTTACTAACCGACCCGTGTTAGCAAATCTTGACCAGGAAATTTATTTAAGGATATACAACTAATATCACGCTTCCCAATGTCAATTACAAACTACGTTGTAACTGTGCACTATACTGCAAATCCTAGCTCTATTAAACCAGATTTAGTTTCGATCTAATAGTAATCAGATATCGAATCGCAATTAGATCGAATAAATGTATAAAAGACAAGGGTGCTACCGTTAAATTAGTAATATCATGGAAAATACAATTGCTCGTATTTATGAATCAGACGTAAATATGATCCGGATTGGCACTCGGAGCACCAACCCTAAACATTTATCCCACTTGCTCTAGTGCCAATCCATGGTATCCTATACACATCTCAATGTGTATCACATACTCATGGCCCTCAAGAGCTCACCATCACTCAAGAGGTAGACACCAAAAAGTAAGCCTGCTTTAACAAATCGAGTCTGTCAAACAAACCCAACCGTTTTCCTAAGCCAGCATCATCATATTTTGTAGAATCCAAATTCCACATCAATATGACTCAGATACTATATCAGTATTGTGCTATAGCTACTGAGCTGTCTATGTATTTAGAAATCAAATCCAAATACTTTGTAGATAACTGCAGACGCTATACTAATATCAACACTTCTAATCAATAGGTCACTTTGCAACTTCATAAGTCAGAACTTCATAAGTTGCAACTGACTCCACTAGTTTAGTAGAATCAATGGTGACACTCCCACTGCATATTTTCTGAATTTATATGACATAGACTATCTAATGTCATAATTAAAATCAAAACTAACCTGACCTTATAGTTGCTAACTAAATTCTCCATGTATGAGAAACTCGTTCTTAATATCTCAAAGATCACAAAGAACATGTTTCTGGACCCATCACATGGTCAGCAGCATATCAAAATAACTCGTAAAAATTAAGATTAAATTGATATCTATAATCGCACATAATACAGTATTCATCACGCCATCATCCTATGATGCATAAGATTGACTAGACATTCCAATCAATCTTTCTTTCGATAAAGGAATCATCCTTTACGAAAGATGAATACTATATACATAAAAGACACGTTAACTGTCAAACAGTTACACTAACTATCATACAGATAGTCTCGTTGTGTCCTTTATTAGATCATATCTAATATATGATTAATGAGAGTCTTTCACAAGTCTCTTAGTTTTATATCATATATAAAACCTTATATCAAATACATCAGAGACTACTCCCACTGATTCCACGGAGAAAACAAAACTTAGGATATATAATATTATAAAGAAATTTGTACTCTCCCACTCACCCTACTGACAAATATGTATTCTCTGTACTTCGATAAAACCACATAATCTGACTGATATCAAAACTAGAGAACACAATTTTCCGGAAAGCTTATCTGAGTCTACAATAAGCTCCATAAGCTAGTATATCAAACTGTGATCTTAGCAGAATACAAACTCCAGGGCCATTCTAGATGAACTCTTCAAACTAAGAAATCACAACGGATCTCTCATTCGAAGAAATCGTTCAAGAACGCCACTTTTCATTCTTTAGCCAAAACCATGGTTTAATATCAATATTAACCAACAAATCCTTAATTGTCCATTCAATGCGACAAGAGACTAGCTTCCTCAGAATCTACAATAGATTACTAAAAATAACCTTTCTCACTGTCATACTATAAAGGTCAAACCTTTATCAAGCTCACTGTGCTTTTGCTGCACAAACAATTTACACATTTTATGAACTATTCATAAAGAAAGCCTAATCAATTTCAAAACTTGATCGTCTTAAGCCATGAACAATCTTAGATCTATGGTTCAATGCTAAGTTTCGGAATCGATATCAAATATCGCACTCACTATAAGTTATAGGATAATTTTCTTCAATAAGAAAACATCAGAATCATTAAGTATCAAATACTTTATAAATGATTCTAACATCCTATTTGACTTATAAAGAAGTTGTCTAAGGGTCTTTTCATCTTATTAATTATGTAGTTCCATTACAGTTTATCATTCTCACATTTGACTTCACTAAGTCATGTCATTTCTACAATCGTCAACATTTGATGTTACACATCAAGTAATAAAATAATTTTATTACTCGGGATCGTAGAAAATATATTCTATCAAATAGAATATAATATTCTATTAATAAAATAAATGATAAACTTTTCACTCGTACCTCATAGGCACAAGTACTTTCAATTATATAACCATTATACAAAAGAAAGTCTCGAATCCCAAACTTTTCAAGATTCGGATTTTCTACTATACACATCATATAAATAATTATAGAAACTAATGGAACAGTAATTAAATAGATGAATTAATGTTAATGGAGCATAACCCCAATAGTATTGAAAACCAATTCGGTAACACTTAATATCAACGAATCAAATCGTATAAGATTCAATCACTCCCACTGACCAATTCCATCAAAATGGAATCGTGGAAGTTTAATATTGAGTAAAGATCAAATTCATTAAATAACCTTAGAACTAATTGTCTTAAATCATGTGTTTGATCAGATCAAACATCTTTGAACAATTCAAAGACGCGCAATGAATTTCTAAAGATACAATTTTCAACACTATAGATAAAATATTTTTGAACTATTCAAAATATTCTATCCGAGTTTCATTAGAAACATATTGACAGTTCTTGAACAATTCAAGACGTTCAACATGTTCTCTATTAGAAATATGTAACTAAGTTATGACAAATCATTAACTAAGTTACGGAGCAAATAAAACTATATGTGGCAATTTCTAATTCATTAAACTATATACATCTAATGTATTAGTTTAATAAATCTTGTGGTCAATGACAATCATCGGTTAAATGAGATTTAATCACAACCTGAATACAATATTCATTAAATGGATAAGGATATGTGGTGTGATCTCGTATCAGACCATCCTTTACCATCTAATGATTTTATGATAAAATCTTATAAAGCACAGTTCTAAGTTATTTATTCTACCGAATATTTTCTTAATGCTTATCTTTTATCAATGACACTACTAGTCATATTAAAATATGTAACAACTGTTTATACAGAACAAGTAACTATCCAATAGTCACAAGTTCTGATATCAAATATCAAAACAGTCATTAAATATTATTTTAATTAACCAGATAGGAGATCCGGTATCCAATACCTATATTCGTCGTATTGTGAGTATCGATATTCTCTATACACATCTCCTTTCTTAAGCTTTATAATTTGCGTTCAATTATTCACAACAATTGCAAATAATTGATTAGCAAACCGTGTCAAACACACGACTCCTAAAATTCACTAAAGCCAAGAAATATCATTATAAGATAAACAAATACCTAAGGGGTTTTCTTAATGCCAGTCAAGAATCTCGAGACATGAACTGATTCGTGTCAATTCTTACTACATCAGAAATAATTCTAACTAGACTATTATATCCTAAACCAGATATCTATTTAGATTACCTAATCGTGACTTAGTAACTAAGTCACAAACCATCTTGATTTTCAAGAAAAATGGACAACTGTTCCCGATGGTTTCAACTAATCTAACAACATCTAAGTCTACGGTCTTTCTAGAACCTATTCTAGAACTACGCAATCATAAGTAAAGTCAGAAAACCTATATTCAAGAAATATAAATGCAGTGGATTAGAAGTATAATTCTACAAGCAATATACAATAAAAGGAAAACGAAGCATAAAATTCCATAGTATTACACACTGCTTAAGTTATGGATTTTAAACTCAGCAGTGTCTCCCACTACTTTACGTAATACCGTAATCCCCAACGGACAATGGAAATTCAATAATTAAATCGAATTCCATAGTGAGAGTAGGATCCTATGAATATATTTCGACTCACAACTTTGGCACGTTCTCGCCTACGTATATTTATTAGGTAGACAATTCTTTGTCAATCACTCACCAGTGACTCCCATTTTTGGTCCTGACCATTTCTCGCTGTGACAGCTTTGGCACGTTCACAGGGAGGCGTATCAAGGCTACACTTGTCAATGACAAACTCAAGCTACTGGTGTAGTCCTGACAGCTTTGGCACGTTCATGATTTCCACTTTCACTTGAATTTATCTAGTATCATTATACAACCGACATGGATAAAATTCTATCAACTACACCCTCACTGCTTTGGCACTTTCTTGAATGCAGCCATAAAACGTTACCCATAAACCATATTGATAAGATGGACCAAGAAACATGTATCCAATACACGTTACTTTACAACCATATTTAAAAGCGGGGATTTTCCAACGGAAGTTATACTATACATCCAATGCAGAATTTTAATCTAAATCATTTTCTAAACATTTCAATTCTACTTTAGAAAATATAACACAATTTAACTATTAAATTTCCGTTATATTTTTCGTTAACGTAAACCCGAAAAGTAAAGAAACATATATAGATTACAAGCATGTACGAACATTAAAATTGGATTATATATCTTCTATCAAGCATGAATAATGTAATGGATGAAGTATCAGACCCCTCTGATACCATTTTTGTTGGGGTTTTGGGGTCGGGCGCAGCGGAATGGCGGGTTCGGGCGAAATCGTATTTTAAAACTTTTTCAAAATACAGAATTAATTATTCAATATATAATATGAATAATTAATTAATATTTCACCTAAACATATTAATTCAATATCAAATATCAATATAAATATGGTGAAAACTCTCGAAACTTTTACGAAAATCGTTTTTCCGCAAAATTACCCAAAACGCGTTTTTGATCGAACCGACTACCCGACACTTATGGAAACTGCCCAGGTCAGCTCCAATAGTGTCGAGGCAGTTCATGGGCTTTCCAAACAGTGACAGAATCACTGTTTTCACAGCCGTTACCTGGTTGGCTCAAAATCCACCAAGTAACGCCGTTTTTGGCCGTTTTCACTTATTTCAAGTCGGAAACACTTTCCGGCAATTGTGCCAACTCCCAAAACACATCCATTACATTCTTAGGACATCAAAAATACCCCAGAATTTCCATTTTGGGCAGATCTGATCTGCAGAACCGAATTTATCCATTTTTGTGCTTTTAATCCAAAATTCAATGATTAAACAAACTAATCATGCACCAAATCAAGTCACCACACATATGAATCACTCTAGAATAATTCTAGGCATAAAATAAGTGGATTTTACACTCTAGAATAGAAACTTATTGTCCGATAATAATTTGAACAAATTGGATGCAAATTACTTTAATTCCACCTAATATCTACTTCACACATGCCTAAACTTCCTTCTCCTTGAACCACAAATATAAGCCCCAAATTTTCAGAAATTAAAGAACCTTAGAACACTTCTAGATCATCATGAAAATAAGAAACAAGTTTCTAAGCTAAGGGATATGATGAATTACCTCTAATCCACTTAATTCCATAGCTTTTTTCTTGATTTTCTTTCATTTCTTCATGATTTCTCCAAGCAAAGTTGGAAACCCATTTCTTGAGACATGTTTCGGCCATTGAAGGAGCTCAGGAAGATGAAAGAAATAATTTCTCTCTCACCTTATATACAAAAAACGAAATTGACAAGTGGAGGGGCAAAATTATCCTTTTACAAAATCAAATTAAATTCAAATCACATTTTATATTATCCAATCAAAATTGGACAAATAAAATGTAATTAATTCATGCCACAAATGTACCAATAATAATTAAACATGTATCATAACATTTATGAAATATGTTATTAATTAATTATTAAAACATTTAACAATTTAAATATTAAAATAATTAATTAATGTAATTATTATTATATATGTATTTTATTTACAATAAATAACAAATACATATATTTATGGCATGTGTCAAAATCTCATTTGACGAATAATTAATGTGTATCTAATCGTATTATGTATTAACTACAAATACACAATAATTATTTGGGGACAAAATCCCTTAATTGCATGTGTTGTCATTTAACGATTAAACGATCTGAATTAACTCATTTAATCCGTGAAGTATTATGAATAATCCGTATTATTCATATCGAGTTGCCCAAGTGCTCAACGAGTACACTTCATATTGTGGGACTCTCTAAGTTTAGGTTTATCCGGCACGAAATCCGATTTCGTGTCCATAATCTACCCATTCATGGATTATGATGACCATAGATAATCTCGCTAAACTATACAAGTCGAGGTCATAGCATACATATAATCCCTTAGTCACAGGCTATCCGTATTATACCTGAGATATAAATGAGAACGTCAAATCTGTTCGGTATAATATAGTCGATTTTCAATTTATGATATCTAAATAACACTCGGAACTAGTTTCTGATGTTATACAACGGTCATGGAGTTACTAGATCACAAACACGTGAGGATGTCTATGCCCTGTACACAGGACTGTCAGATCCTATCTTGATACGCACTGGATATCATGAGCATCAGTCCACACCCAACGAACAGACGGAGGTCTGATCATGAATAGATCGTTGACGTGATTACCATCAAAGTGTGGAGGATAACTTATATATCCCACTGTGGTATCTCAAGTCGAAGGACCACTATGCTCGCTCAACTCGAGAAGGTTCCTATTGATGTTGGTGTACCATCTATTAGAAAACCTTCAGTGAGTCGTTCAGTGTCTTATCAAATAAACACCTACATGTCTATACGAGTCTCTCGAGACTCATGGTTCACCGGGATAAACCATCGAATTAAGTCACGATATACGACATGTACTGGTCTCAGAAGATTTTACTAACCGACCAGTGTTAGCAAATCTTGTCCAGGAACTTTATTTAAGGATATACAACTAATAGCGCGCTTCCTAATGTCAATTACAAACTACGTTGTAACTGCGCACTATGCTGCAAATCCTAGGGTCTTTGTCTAATAGACACATATCACTAAACCGGATTTAGTTTCGATCTAATCGTAATTAGATCGAATATGTGTACAAAAGACAAGGGTGCTACCATTAAATTAGTAATATTATGGAAAATACAATTGCTCGTATTTATGAATCAGACATAAATAAGATCTGGATTGGCACTCAGAGCACCAACCCTAACATAAATCCATTCGGATAATGCTTGCTAATACTACATATTCTGATTATGAAATATGGTAGATGGACGTCAAAACCGCTTTCCTTAACGAAAACATTTTGGAGGATGTTTATATGCAACATCCTGACGGTTTTGTCATGCCAAAACAGGCAAACTAGGTTTGCAAGTTAAATCGATCCATTTATGGATTGAAGCAAGCATCGCGTTCTTGAAACCAATATTTTGATTAGATCATATTGGAATATGGATTCATTCAAAATGATAATGATTCTTGTGTCTATAAGAAGGTTAGTGGGAGCGCACTGACATTGATAGTCCTATACATTGATGATATATTATTTCTTAGCAATAACATTCTCACGAAACAATCGGTGAAAGCTTGGCTTTCATTAAAATTCTCCATAAAAACTTGGGAGAGACAACTTTTATTCTAGGAATAAGCATCTACTGGGATAGATTTAAATGTTGTTGGCACTCTCCAGAACTCGTACATTGACAAACATGTACGCGACCTGGTGTCTCATATGCTTTGAGCATCTAAAGTCACAATCAGGCTGATCCAGGTGATGGTCACTGGATTGATGTTAAGAACATCCTTAAGTATCTTAAGAATGCTTTTTTAATCTATGGAGATGGATAACTTGAGGTGACTAGGTTTACCGATACAAGTTTTCAAACCGATAAAAACGACTTTAAGTCACAATAAGGGTACATATTTTGTTTGAACAACGGAACAATGAGCTGTAAATCTTCCAAGCAAGATACTGTTGCCGATTCAACAACAAAAGGAGGATACATTTCTACGGCTAAGGTAGAAAAAAGAAGCAATTTGGATCTATAAAATTCCTAATTAAATTAGGAGTAGTTCTGTTAGCAGCTGAGCTAGGCTATATCACATGCTAAGGAACCACAGTCTCATCAATGATCCAAGTATTACTTTGACGGTTTCATCTGATTCGTGAGATCACACATCATGGCGATGTGAAGATCGAAAAGATCATTTAAGATGATAACCTTGATATTCGATGATGAAAGCTTTATCTCAGTAAAAGTTTGAGCGACCTGTACATAGTTCAGGTGTTAGACACTTGAGTGAATGGCTATAGGCCAAGTGGGAGATTGTTGGATAATTATGACTCATATTATCACTATTTATAAAGAACATGGTGTTCTTGTACAAATTAACTATGTGACAAAGGAAATTACTCTTTTATCATTTTGTAATTAGATTACTTGGATATATAAATGATAAAAGTCCATATGATTAGTACCGGATTAATAAGTTATGAGACAATATTAATCCACAAAAGGTTTAATCATTAATATCCCTAGTCGTCGTTACGGGTGGGCACGATTCGGGTTGGTTTGGTTTTTGCTAAAAATCGAACCAAACCATATTTTACGGTCCGGTTTTTTTATCTCTCAAACCAGGCCATTAAATAATGATTTGGATCGGATTGAAAATTTTTTAAACCAACGGTTTACGGATTGGTTCGATTCGGTTTACGAATTATTCTACTTAAAAAAAATCATCCACTTAAGTGAAGACAAAAAAACTAGTATAGCGAACAAATAATATGAAGTGCTACGGTGTAAGCTGTGACTCCAGAGAACACATGCACTCAATAGAGGATTGAAAAATGAGGAACAATTGATTCTTGTATTTTTAAAAATTACTTCGAATAATGATGCTACCATCATTCTAATTAAGAGACAAATCCAACATCTTACTTTCAAGAATAAACCATAAAACATAAAATTTAAGAATAAAATTATTAACAAATAAATTTAAGAAAAAAAGTATTAACAAAAAAATTAAGAATAAAAGTATTAACATACTAATAAAAATAAAACATAAAGTAAAATTAAAAGAAAAAATACAAATCTTTTTATAAGAATATATAATTCTTAATTACAACGGTTCGGTTCGGTTTAACAGGTGCGGTTTGGTTTAGCATTTGAACCGAACCATAAACCGCTTTTTGGTGGACGAATCTGAACCGTAAACTGAACTGTTAGAAAAAAATTGAAAATTCGGTCCGGTTTGGTTCGATTTGGTCGGTTTTTTTTCCCACCCCTAGTCGTCGTATTTTTGAGACTAGACATCGATAATGCGAAATAGGCTAGTATTACACTTGTGCTAGTTATGGAAGCTTAATGGCATAGTTCTCATATATTTAAGTACTGGATGCTTATGAAATTGTGATAGGAGGTTCTGTTAGCCGTTGGACCGGGAACAGCTTCACTCTGGATGGACCCCTCAGAATCCCATTGGTAGTATGACTATGTGTCTATGGGAATTCGAGTCAGGGTAAGTGTATGTGGTCTTAACCCGAGACTTGCATCGCTAATACTTACGACAATCAGTCGCTTTACTTTTGGTCGTCCAGAGCTTTAACAGTTTCTGCGTACGCCTCTTCTGGGTTTACTGAGAATCATAGTGTAGTGGGTGTTGTTGGTTTCTAATTAGGTCCCAAGATCAATATAAGCATGAAAAACATGTGTGAATACATCAACGGAGATAGCGGAATACTCACATCGATCGGTTGAGACGATTCGACAACAAACAACAGTGATTTTTGCCCTCCATTTTGGCGCCACTGCAGTGCAGATTTTCTGCCTCCAAAAATCAGATTTTGATCCAAGAAATAGAGCTCCAAGCTTCGTCAAACGGTTCACGGCTCGTGGGTGGGTTTCCCTATCACCTTCGTATGTCTCTCGGTGTGCTAGCACTTTGATTTTGCAACAAAATCAAGCTTCTTCCTCTCATGGACTGTCACGATTTTGGACAGATTTCACAGCCCCTTGGGCGTGTAAATGGAAGGGAGAAAGAGAGAATGAAGAAAGAGAGTTGGGAGGAAAGAGAGAGATGATGGAAGTGTTACCAAATTTGTGTATTAAATACACACATTTGAATTTCAAATGCATTTCATTTGAATTTGGTTTTAAAGTCAAACAATAAAACCACACCTACCACATCAAGTCACATCAAGTCAAGTGTCAAGTCACATCCCTCATTCAAGTTGTCAAGTCACATCACTCAAAGTGACAAGTGATTTGACGCTTGATGCGACTAATGATTTGACTCTTGATTTGACTTACGTGCCGCATTCGAATTCGAAATGCGAATGCACTCGTAAATAATCTCGGGCCCGGGTTCGCTAATTTCAAATTAATGAATTTTTCGTTGCGATGTAATTAAATATAATTTAATTAAATAATCATGCCAATCATAATTACTATTCACATCGCTAACGAATTAATTCTAAATTAATTCATTCACCCGAATTAAAATCCAATTTTAATTCCGCCTCAAAATCCAATTTCGTTCAATATATCGAATATATTAATTACCGATAAATTCCAAATTAATCGTTATCTCTTTTTTATTGATATTTTATCCTAGATAAAATGTCTCCGAAATTAATCCTATATTAATTTTCTCTCTACTCTAATTAATCCCAGATTAATTAAAGTGCGAGTCATACGTCATCGGTGAATCTTTGGGAAGCGACCTATGAGATCCCCGGATATGTTGGCAGTAAATTCGGTCGTCGGACTATCCGAACACGTAAGTACCTCGTAATACGTTTTACCGATTTACAAGACAAGGTTGGCCTCTAGTAAAGCGCCATGCCTACCAAATTCTCCGGAAATATCCTTACAGGAATAAAGGATCTGTATCAGACATAGTATACGTAGTCTAGCATATTTCTGTCCAGTATCGGATGATCACATGCTAGGCATGCGGCTGGAATTGTGTCTGCCCCGAAGGAAGCACATGTCGGATGTCTGGTAACTAGTCTCTATAATCGGATAAACCTGACCTTGTCATTTTATCCCAATAGTTGCAGCATTTAAGAGTACTAATACCGTATCCTACGTGACCATCATCTCCACTAAAACTGGAGTGATACTTCCGTCTTGACATCACACCCAACACACTACGATTCTCAATATACCCAGTTTTGGCGTACACAGAACCTGTTAAAGCCCTGGACGACCGCAACCAAAGTATATTGATTGTCGCAAGTATTAGCGGTGCAAGTCTCAGGTTAAGACTAAATACACCTACCCTGATTTCGGACTTCCATAGACACATAGTCATACTACCAATGGAATTTCGAGGGGGTCTATCCAGAGTGAAGCTGTTTCCCATACCATCGGTGAAACACAACCTCCTATTACACTTGCATGAGTATCCTATACCGAAATATATGAGAACTATGTTGTTGTGCCCTCACAATGCGCACAAGTGCAATACTAGTCTTTTACGTATTTATCGATGTCCAATCTCGATAATACTCTGACTAGGGATATTTAATGATTTATCCTTTGTGGACTGATACTGTCTCATATCATTCTCTGTCTAGGAACAAATCATAGGGACCTCTCATCATTTATACATCTAGGTGATCTAATCACAAATGATAAGTGTGCAATCTCCTTTGTCACATAGTTAATTTGTACAACAACACCATGATCTGTACAAATAGTGACGCTATGGGTCTTAATTGTCCAACAGGTGTGATGTCAAGATGGAAGTATGACTTCAGTCATATGGAGATGTGATCACACAGGGATACAGAACTAGTACTCTTAAATGTTACAGCTATCGGGATAGTATGACTAGGTCATGATTATCCAATTACAGAAACTAGTTGCTAGTGATCTGATATATACTTCGTACGGGGCAGACAAAATTCCAGCCCCCAGGCCTAGCATGTGACCTCCGATACTAGATCGCAATACGTAATACATTGTATACTAAGCCTGATATAGATTATAAATTCCATGTTGAATATTTCTGGAGAATTGGATAGGCACGGTGTTTTACTAGAAGCCAACTATGTCTTGTAAATCGGTAAGAATGTGGTGCCGGTTACGCACGTGTTCGGATAGTCTGATGACCGTATTTACTGCCAACATATCCAGGGATCTCTTGGGTCGCTTCCTAAAGATCCACCAATGACATTTGACTCAAACAGAATTAATTTGGGATTAATTACGACAAGAATTAATCTGAGATTAATTATGAGAGAGAATTAATCTGGGATTAATTGCGATGAGAATTTATCTGGGATTAAATTCGTCTAGAAAAGAGAGTGTGATTAATTTGGAATTAATCGACAAAGTAAATTTAATAGTTAAATTAGATTTTACTATTTAACTTATTTAATTGGGCTAAAATAATATATCAGATATATTAATTGAAATTGGATTTCAATACTGAATTAAAATTAGATTTTAATTCAAGCGAACGAATTAATTTAGAATTAATTCGTAAGCAACTTTTGTAATAATTTTTCTAGGCATTATTATTAATTAAATTGGAATTAATTACATAGCGATGAAAAACTCGTTTAGTCGGATTAAAAGAACAGGGCCCAAAGTGTGTTGTGTAAGCAACTAGAATTTGAAATTCAAAATTAGATTGGACCCACAACTCACATCACTTGTCAACTTGTGATGTAAGTGGTTGGCAATAAAGTAAATTGGATTTATTACACATTATAACCTACCAAGTCAACATAACTTTTTTATTATGTTTTTGGAAAACACAAATTTACAATTCATTCTCTTTTTCTCTAGTTGGCTGAACTTTTTCTCTCTCCATTGAATTTTTGTTGCAAAAATTCAAAAAGCTAGCATTTTAGGGAGCCAAATAAGGTGATAGGGAAACTCACCCTTGATTTTGGATTTCAAAAGAAAGCTTGGAGCTTCTTCTACAGCAAAGAAAAGTTTTAAATCGCATCCAATCAATGCAAGTTTTTTTTCCGCAAACTTTCTTGAATTATTCACACTAGAATCATGTTTAGGATCATTGGGCAAGTCATAGAGACACTAACATGCTTTTCATTAGAAACATATTGAAAAATCTCGAACCATTCAAGTGTTAGGGATATGCCCTATACCCAATTTGTGGATGGGCTATATGTACATGTATTTCTAATATTTTCATTAATTAATAAAATGGAAATCTTTATTAGACGTGTCTTACAAAACTTATATGAATCATCAACACTGTAATAAAGCCCTTGGAGTAATAAGAGATGGCTTCCACGTCTTAGGCAGGACACAGAAATTGACGATGCTATTTCAGGCTCGCGGCCCGGTTAGAAGTACGGAGTAGCCCGCGGGGGACTTAATCGGAGAATAAAGGAGTCACTACCCAGTATGAACTGGGAAATGATTTAAGGCCACACTCACCCTCGCAAGGGATGACCTCAATCCGTTGGGTTCGAAATGGTCCCTTACTTATGCCACTTGTAATTAATAGATTCTCGCAATAATATATCCAAGTCTACACAACATAAATACGCAAGAATAACCTATATCTAAGTTTGCATAAAACCTATATCTAAGTTTGCATATATAGGAGTAGAACCTATATCTAAGTTTGCATACAACCTATATCTAAGTATGCATTCATAAAAGTAAATCGACATAACGACAAGCACACAAATTTTATGAACATATTAAATTGATGAATGCGGAAAGAATAAATAAATAATAATGTCTAAATATAAATATTAAAGAGAGATAATTAAGTACCTAATGCACAAGAAAAAAACCAAAGAGGCAAGCATGCGAAATAACAAGGAAGAAACAAAAAACACAAACAAATACAGAACAATAAAACAACAATAAACATAAACTAAATGCGAAATAATAAAAGACTAATAATACGAAATAAATGCAGAATAATAAATATGTGACCAAAGAATTTGGCTATTTTCAATGTACGACTTCGCATACCCGGTTGAACGTATTCCACGTCCAAACAAGCATGCCGTGTCCGGGACGATGAAATAAAATATAACAAAAGGGTTGCACTCAGGTCTTACCTTTGAAGTCGCTTTTGGGAGTGCGTTGGGACGTCGCCGGAAGGGTTAACGCTTCACTATTTTTCTGGTTTGCCGCTGTTTTGGGCTGCTATTTCTGCTCTTTTCTTCACTATTTTGGGAACTTTTGGGACAGGTTTTTTGGTAATTATTGGGACTGTTTCAGATTGTTTGTTGTTCGAAAATTGTGGGGGCTGTTCGTGCAGGTTCTGGACTAGTTTTGGGGACTATTTTAGGGCATTTGGAGTCACTGTTTGACGTGAATGGGGGGCTATTTTCATGTAAAGGGTTTATTATTTGTTGTTTAGTTCAGTAGTGTACGTGTCAAGGCTTATTGGCTTTTGTTTTGCTCACGTTGGTTGCATGGTATTTACGTGTTGATTTTGTTTGGGGCGTGGCTGCTGTATGAGTGGTTATTAGTTTAGGGTTTTTTTTTGGCTTCGATGTGAGAGAGATGAGTGAGTGGAGGGGAGTGAAGTGAATAGAGAATCAGTGCTGTGAGAGTGAGTTGTGTGTTTTTGTAAGGGACGTGTGTCTAGGGTTTATATTTTGGCTTCAATGAGAGAGAGATGAGTAAGTGGAGAGAGGGAGATTAGGGCTTTTTATTCTTTATTTCCTCTGTTATTGCTGTCGAGTGTATTATATTGCTGCGTGCGTGGTGTCTCGATTCATGAGTGGGGCAAGGGACGTAAGTGGAGCAAGGGACGTGGGGGCTTTGAATGGTATTTGGTTGTCGGTTGGTGGCTGAGTGGATGTGTTTACTATGGGCTGCTTCATTTATTTTAGGGTTTCATTGCCGAGAGAGAGAGAGCGATAGGTGATGGCCGAGAGGTGTTAGCTTTAGGATTTATTCATTTTTTGTTTTTATCTTGCCGAGAGAAGAAGGAGAAGGTAAGGGTTTTGTTTGGTCTTTTTTTCGTGAGATAAAGAGATTAGGGTTAGGGTTTTGTGAGAAACTGAGAGTGGTTGTGTTGTGTGTTTTAGGGTTTATCTTCTTTGAGAGAGAGAGAGAATATTGAGGAAGAGAGAGAGTTAGGGCGTGAGAGAGAGAGGGAATGTTGTGGGGAGTGAGAAGTGAGCTCTCTGGGGTCTTAAGGTTTGGTTTGTGTGTCTTTTTATAAGAGTAGGTTGGGGGTTTTCCTTGTATGAGTAGGGAAAAAGATTGTGCAATGATTGGGGAATATTTAATTAGTTTGTTATAATTAAAGGATTTGTTTAATTTATGAAGGTGATTTATGGGATTTGATTTGATTTATTTAATTTAGGCATGAGATTTGATTGATTTGTTGAATATAGGAAGGAGATTTGATTTGATTTATTTAATTTAGGCATGTGATTTATTTAAATTAGGAAGGTGATTTGTTTGGATTTAACATGTGTTTAATGTTTTAATTATTTCGGATTGGGCTTAGAGGCTTGATGTAGGATGTGGGGATTTTTTAGCCGAGTCTAATAGTTAAAACAGAGATTAATCAAGCGAAACCGAGGCTAAGCGAACGAATGAAATCTGGTAAGGTATTGATTCTTGAATTTTCCCTTCCGACATCTGTTTCCCATGACTTCCGTAACTTAAATAGTAGTGCCTCCATATGAGATTCATCATCTTGTCTTATGTAAAAATGTAATGCCTACAGTTGTCCTCACTTTGATGGGACTTATGAAGTGTGTGACAGTGACAATCCTATCAAAGTTATGAATGCATTTTTACTTACCTAGCTCGCCAGCTGCTACCTGACTTGCTGTTGTTTTGAGATGTTTCAAGTTGATTTGATCTGGTGGTGGGTGCTGTGACCCCTAAGGTTCATCCCTGCAAGATGTTGTGATCTCTAGGATTCATTACCGAACTAAGCTGATGTGAGGTGGTTCATTCCCGAACCATTATTTGAGGTGGTCCATTCATGAACCATTACTGAGTTGAGATGAGGGTTTTGTTCCCAAATTAAGATGAGGGTCTTGTTTTCGAATTGAGATGAGGGTCTTGCTCCCTGAATTGAGTTGAGACCCTAGGTCTTATTCCCGAACCACCGAGTGGGTTTTCTTCCCGAACTGAGTTTAAGGTCTTGTTCCCGATTTGAGTTGAGGGTCTTGTTCCCGAATTGAGTTGGGGGTCTTTTTCCCTATTTGAGTTGTTGATCTTGTTCCCGAATTGAGTTGAGGGTCTTGTTCCCTATTTAAGTTATGGGTCTTGTTACCGAATTGAGTTGAGAATGATGGCGAGGTGTTGTAACCCTTGGGTCTTGTTCCCAAACCACTGAGTGGGTTTTATTCCCGAACTGAGTTGAGGATCTTGTTCCCGAATTGAGTTGAGGGTCTTGTTCCCGAATTGAGTTGAGGCTTATTCCCAAATTGAGTTGAGGGTCTTGTTCTCTATTTGAGTTGTGGGTCTTGTTCATGAATTAAGTTGAGAATGATGGCGAGGTGTTGTGACCCCTAGGTCTTGTTCCCAAACCACCGAGTGGGTTTTATTCCTGAACTGAGTTGAGGGTCTTGTTCCCGATTTGAGTTAAGGGTCTTGTTCCCGAATTGAGTTGAGGGTCTTGTTCCCGAATTGAGTTGAAGGTCTTGTTCCCGAATTAAGTTGAGGGTCTTGTCCCCTATTTCAGTTGTGGGTCTTGTTCCCGAATTGAGTTGAGGGTCTTGTTCCCTATTTGAGTTGTGGGTCTTGTTCCTGAATTGAGTTGAGAATAATGGTATGGTATTGTGACCCCTGGGTCTTGTTCCCAAACCACCGAGTGGGTTTTATTCCCGAACTGAGTTGAGGATCTTGTTCCTGATTTGAGTTGAGGGTCTTGTTCCCGAATTAAGTTGAGGGTCTTGTTCCCTATTTGAGTTGTGGGTCTTGTTACCGAATTGAGTTGAGGGTCTGTTCCCTATTTTAGTTGTGGGTCTTGTTCCCAAATTGAATTGAGGGTCTTGTTCCCTATTGTAGGTCTTGTTCCCAAATTAAATTGAGGGTCTTGTTCCATATTATATTCAAAGTCTTGTTCCCAAATTGAATTGCGGGTCTTGTTCCCGATTGTGTTGAGGTTCTTATTCCTGATTTAGTTGTGGATCTTGTTCCCGAACTGAGTTGTGGGTCTTGTTCCCGATTTAAGTTGTGGGTCTTGTTCCTGATTTTATGTTGAGAGTGGGCTTTATTCCCGAACTGAACTGAATGTGGGCATTGTTCCTGAACTGTACTGATTATGGGCTTTTGTTCCCTAGGCTTTGTTCCCGAACTGCTGATAATATGGGCCTCGACCTTGGGATTCATTCCCGAAACTGTTTATCTTTGCCGCTTTTTCCTTTTCTTCAAAACCTATGAACAAAAACAAAACAAAAATACGTGTATGTGACGTGTATGCATGTATGTTTGGATGTATTTCCTACTCCGATGGGTTAGGCCTTCATTGTGCTCCTTGGTGCCACTTTCCTATTAATGTCTTAGGTCGCCCTCTAGGCCTGCTTATAGTTTCCTCATGTCATTTCTACTCTGGTAATTATTCAGTTTCCTTTGGTCCCATGACTCAATATCTCGTAATGTCCCTGATTAGCGAGGTGGTAGATTGGTCGCCCCCAGACTTGATTTAGCTTTCTGCTCTCCGCTGGTTGTACATTGGTCGTAGATCATATGATGTGACGTTCCATACCAACATACTATAGTGCCTCTTATGAAATAGTCCCAATAGTTATACATATTGTTGCCCTCAAAGAATGCCCCTATTGAAACCAGATAACCTTCAAAACATTCAATGCAACTCAAATCCAAGTATTTGGAAAATGATCTAAGCCAGACTCAAAGTGTGTACGCGCAAAGGTTCCTTTGCAGATTCATCCCCAGGTAAGCCACCTCAATGATTTGGTCAAAAATTGGGATCGATGGGTCAAACCAACCTAGATGTCTCAATTATGCCCTGCAGTTGCTTTTCCGTGCTCAATGTGGTATGGTTTTCTTTCTCTTTTGTCTCTCTCTTTTTTCTTTTTGTTTTGAACTTCTTTTTTCTTTTTTTTCTTTTTCTTTTTTTTCAACACACCTACCCTTTAAGGTAGTATTTCTCCTCATAGTGGTCATAATACTCGCCCATGGGTAGCTTCACGCTTATCGGTTATAGGTGGTTTAATTCTTTTCCTTATATTTTTTTTTTATTTTCAACCATACCACACATCATAACACAAGTAAATCAGGATAGACATTTAGGCGAACGGTCATTCACCGACCTACAATTTCTTTAACTAGTCACTTTACTAACTACTCAGGTTTTAACAACTAAGAACCTATGATTAAGTGCTCACGAGTCTAACATAGATCAACTACTCAAAGTATCAGATAAAAGTACATCAAGAGTTTATCGTTTCTAAGATTTCACTCTAAAGCAAACGATTTCAACATTGGACTTATGCCTAACCATTAAGGACTAAGAATACATTTTTTTTATGTCCCCCCAATGGTCTTTCTATCATTGCCGTAGGGTTTTCTGTTTCTCGATTTTTCTTTTTCCCTGATATCCATGTTTGTTAAACTCTTCTTGACAAATCTTTCTTTCTTCTCTAACCCAACGGATATCTATGATGGCTTTTAAGACACAGGGTTAACATGATGCGTGTATGCATGAGATGCATGAAATGTGTGCGATGCATGAGATATAATATGCATGTTTTTATCAAAAGCATAAAGGGGAAACTTCTATGAGATATATGACTATGGTTCATATGCGGGTTTATATGAGTGTAGACAAAGGCTCCCGTCGGCGAAGGATTGCCACAACTAGGTCTCCCCACTCAATGGTTCAGATGACCAAGTGACCACACCCTTTTTTATACGCTAAGGTACTTGCCAACGAGTGATAATACATGAATGACTATCAAATGGATTTCTTATTAAAGATTCCCCATAGGGAGGGTGGAGCGAACTTTTTTAAATACCCTTGCCTCTTAGGCTCTTATCGCCTTGATGACATGAATAAATAATAAATCCTCCAAATTAGTCCATCACGGTAAGCTTCGAATAAAGGATTATCTGGATGTCTTCACAGTTTTTCCTTTTGGCTATAAAAAGGTAGTGAGTGAAGGAAGACACCAAATCATTACCTAGGTATAATAATGCCTTTGGTTAAACCCATTGGTCCCAACCCGCTTGTAGACATGGTTCACTAAAGCAAAAATCACAAACGTTACAAGACATTATTTCGGGGCTGATTCTCTATCCGACACAAAAATTGACGACACTGTTCTAGGCTCGCGGCCGAGTCGGGAGTACGGAGTAGCCCGCAGGGGGACTAAACCGGAGAATAAAGGATGCGCCATCCAGTATGAACTGGGAAATGATTTAAGGCCGCACTCACCCCTCGCAAGGGAAGATCTTAAACTGTTGGGTTCAGAATGGTCCCTTACTTATGCCACTTGTAATGAACAGATTCTCGTAATAATTAACCAAGTCTACGCCACATACATACGCAAGAATAACCTATATATAAGTTTGCATACATCCCATATCTAAGTTTGCATACATAGGAGTAGAACATATATCTAAGTTTGTATACAACCTATATCTAAGTTTGCATACATAAAAGTAAATCGACATAATGGCAAGCACACAATTTCATGAACATATTAAATTGATGAATGCAAAAACATAAATAAATAATAATTGTCTAAACATAAATATTAAAGAGAGAAAATTAAGTACCTAATGCACAAGAAATAACCAAATAGGCAAGCATGCGAAATAACAAGGAAGACAAATAACACAAAACAAATACGGAACAATAAAACAACAATAAACGGAAACTAAATATGAAATAATAAAAAACTAATAATATGAAATAAATATGGAGTAATAAATATATGACCAAAGAATTTTTCCGTTTTCAATGTATGACTTCATATACCCGGTTGAACATATTCCACGTCCAACCAAGCATACCGTGTCCGGGATGACAAAATAAAATATAACAAAGGGTGCCCTCAGGTCTTACCTTTTAAGTCGCTTCCTGGGAGTGAGTTGGGACGGCGCTGGAAGGGTTAACGCTTCATTATTTTTCTGGTTTGCCGCTGTTTTAGGCTGCTATTTCCGCTCTTTTCTTCATTGTTTTGGGGACTTTGGGATTGGTTTCGGGGTAATTATTGGGACTTTTTCGGATTGTTTGTTGCTTGGTAATTGTGGGGGCTGTTCATGCGTGTTCTGGACGGGTTATGGGGACTGTTTTAGGGCATTTGGGGTCACTGTTTGTCGTGAATGGGGGCTGTTTTCACGTGGAGGGTTTATTTTTTATTATTTGGTTCGGAAGTGTGAGTGTCAAGGCTTATTGGCTTTTTTTTGCTCATGTTAGCTGTATGGTTTTACGTGTTGATTTTGTTTGGGGCGTGGTTGTTGCGTGCGTGGTGTCTCGGTTCGTAAGTGGGGCAAGGGACGTCAATAAAGCAAGGGATGTGATGGCTTTGAAGGGTATTTGGTTTGCGGTTAGTGGCTGAGCGGATGTGTTTGCTAGGGGCTGCTTCGTTTGTTCTAGGTTTTCATTGGCGAGAGAGAGCGAGTGATAGGTGATGGCTGAGAAGTGTTAGCTTTAGGGTTTATTCCTTTTTTTATTTTTGTCTTGCCGAGAGAAGAATGAGAAGGTAAGGGTTTTGTGTGGCCTCTTATTTGTGAGATTGAGAGATTAGGGTTAGGGTTTTGTGAGAGGCCGAGTGTAGAACAAAGAAATCGGCAGTGCTATTTCGGGCTCGCGGCCCGGTCGGGAGTACGGAATAGCCTATGAGAGTCTAAACCGGAGAACAAAATGGAATCGCCATCCAGTGTGAACTGGGATAAGATTTAAGGCCTCACTCACCCCTCGCAAGGGAAGACCTCAAATCGTTGGGTTCGGAATGGTCCCTTACTTATGCCACTTGTAATGAAAGAATTTGTGCGATAATCTAACCAAGTCTACGCAACCTACGTATGGCAGAACGACCTATATCTAAAGGTGCATACAACTTATATCTAAGTTCATAAGCATAACAGTAAATCATGTATCTAAGTTTGCATGCATAAAAAAAGTAAGTCGGCATAATGGCAAGCACACAAGCACATAAACGCATCAAATCCATAAACACGACAATGTAAATAAATAACAACTTAAACATAAACATAAATTAAATTCCTAGTGCGAAATCAAATAACTAGATCATGCATAAAGAAATAACATACTAACGATTAAATCATGTTTAAAAATAAATAACATACTAACGACTAAATCATACTCAAACACAAGGTTGGATGAAATGAAATGAGTGTCTCTCAAGTGCTACGTGGAGTTGTTTCCCAAGTACAAACCGCATTACCGTCTATTCGGATTCGGCTAAGGAATTTATGTCTGGGTTTCCATCCGATATACCGCAAGGAGAATACATATTCCATTCATCCGAAAGTCATAGCATACACAATCAACAACTCATACGAAATAAAATAAGAAAATAAATAAAAATAAAGGAGAATAAATAAAAAAGGTGCCCTCAAGTCTAACCTCTTAAGTCGTCTTTTGGAAGTGCATTTCACGGTCGTCGGAAGTGTTAATGCTCTGCAACTCCTCCGGTTTACTGGTTCGTCATTTCTTTCGCTGCCTTGTTGTTTTAGGCTGCTATTTTCACTATTTTTTACTGTAATGAAGTGCAGTTTTTTGGACAAATTTGCGGTAATGTGAGAGTTGTTCAGGGGTGGTTTTTTCGGTGATATAAGGTGCAGTACATGGGCTATTTTTGGTGGTTGCTGGGGTAATTTTCAGAGGAGGCAGTTTTGGTGGCTTCAGGGGTAATTTTTAGGGGCAATTTCGGTGGCTTCATGGGTAATTTTCAAGAGGCAGTTTCGGTGGCTTCAGGGGCTATGTTTCAGGGGCTGTTTTCGGTCGTCAAAGGCTGGTTTTTAGGGGCTATTTTTGGTGGTCAGCGGCTGTGTTTCAGGGGCTATTTTCAGTGGTCAGGGACTATATTTCAGGGGCTGTGTTGAGGGGATTTTGTGTGAAGGTATACTGGTCAGGGGGTGTGTGAAGGCTGCTGGTCAGGGGGTGTCTGAAGGATAGCTGGTCAGGGGGTGTGTGAAGGCTGCTTGTTATGGGTGTGTGAAGGCTGCTGGTATGGGTGTATGAAGGCTGATGGTCAGGGGGTGCGTGAAGGCTGCTGGTCACGGCAATTAAAGGGAGAATTTCTTTTGTGTGGGGCGTGAAGGCTAGGGGTCTTCTTGATTGGTTGAGTGGCTACGTGAATTGAAGGGTTGTTTGTGCGTGGAGGGTAGGCTGTTTTGGTTTGTTTTGTACGTGAATGAGGGAGGGCGAGAGTGAGTGTCTCTTTATTTGGTGTAAGTGTCATGAAGGTCCAGGCGTGAAAGGTTGGGTTAAGGCTTCTTTTTATAAGCGAATGGGTGAGGCTTGCCTTGTACGAATAGGGAAAGGATTTCTGTAATTATGAGGGTATATCTTAATTAGTGTGCTATAAGGAAAAATATATCTTAATTAGGGATGTGATTTTATTTTATTTTATTTGATCTTTTTTAATTAGGGATATGATTTATTTGAATTAGGAAAGTGTTTGATGAGATTTGATTTGGATCTTTTAATTGGGGAAGGTGATTTGTCTTGATTTTAGCATGTGTTAATGTGTGATTTTGTTTATTTTAGAAGGTGATGGGCGTGGGTTGTCTTCTTTGGGCGTGAGTTTGGTCCATTTTGGTGGGCTTGGTGTGTGGTTTGGTGATGCGTGGGCTTGGTGTGTGACTTACGAGGCTTTGGGCTAAGGGTGTGTTTTAAAACAGAGGTCCAATAATCGAACCCGAAGCTAAACAAGCGAATCAAATCCAACAAGATTTCAAGTATGACTCTTCCCTTCCGAAGTCCATTTCCCGCATCTTCCACAATTTAAAGAGATAGTGTCTCCATGTGAGACTCATCATAGGGACTTTCATGCAAAAATACAGTGCCTACAGTCGCCCCCACTTTGATGGGACTTGTGCAGTGTGTGATAATGACAATCCTATCAAAGTTATGCAATGCATTTTTACTTACCTGGCTCGCCAACTGCCACCTGACTTGTCTGTTGCTTCGAACTGAATGATCTGATGGTCCATTTTCGAACTGTGCTCCATTTTTGGAGCTCCATTTTCGGCATGCCAAACCTCATTTTGAGGCGTCGCTGATGTGATGGTTGTATGTTTTTGAACGATGCTCCATTTTGGAGTGCCATTTTCGGCATATGTTATGTGTGCTCCATTTTTGGAGCGCCATTTTCGGCATATGTTGTGTGTGCTTCATTTCTAGAGCGCCATTTTCGGCATCTTTGTGTGTGCTCCATTTTTGGAGCTCTATTTTCGATATCTGTTGTGTGTGCTCCATTTTGGAGTGCCACTTTTGGCATCTGTTGTGTGTGTGCTCCATTTTTGGAGCGCCATTTTCAGCATCTGTTGTGTGTGCTCCATTTTTGGAGCGCCATTTCGGCGTATGTTTTATGTGCTCCATTTTTGGAGCACCATTTTGGCATTTGTTGTGTGTGCTCCATTTTTGGAGCGCCATTTTCGACATCTGTTGTGATAGTGGTCCATTTTGAACCGTGCTCCATTTTTGGAACGCCATTTTCGGCATCTGATATGGTAGTGGTCCATTTCCGAACCGTGCTGTGTGAGAATGTGGCTCATTTTTTAACCGTTACTTGATGAGAGGTGGCTCATTTTTGAACTGTTACTGAGTTGAGATGAGGGCCTTGTTCCCGAATTGTGATGAGGGTCTTGTTCTTGAATTGAGATGATGGTCTTGTCCTCTGAATGAGTTATGGGTCTTATTCCTGATTTGAGTTGAGGGTCTTTTCCTTGAATTGTGGGTCTTGTTCCCGTGGGTCTTGTTCCCAATTTGTGTTGAGGGTCTTATTCCCTGAGTTGCGGATCTTGTTCCCAATTTGAGTTGAGGGTCTTGTTCACTGAATTTGTGGGTCTTGTTCCCGATTTGAGTTGAGGGTCTTGTTCCCTGAATTGTGGGTCTTGTTCCCAATTTGAGTTGAGGGTCTTTTTCCCTGAATTGTGGGTCTTATTCCCGATTTGAGTTGAGGGTCTTGTTCCCGTGCGTCTTGTTCCCTGAGTTGTGGGTCTTGTTCCCTAACTGAATTGATCGTGGATTTTACCTTTTTTCAAAACTTGCGAATCAAAAACAAACAAAATAATGCATATATGCGACGTGTATGCATGTATGCATGAATGTATTTCCTATTCTAATTGGTTATGTCTTCTTTGTGCTCTTCGGTGCTTCGCGCCTGCGAAAGTCTTTGATCGCCCCTTGGGTTGGCTTACAATTTCCTTTTGCCAGTTCTCTTCTAGTGGTAGTTTAGTTCACTTTTATCTCGCGGCTCAAGTTCTTGGTATATAACTTATTAGTGGCGTGGTAGACTGGTCGCCCCCAGTCTTGGTTTATCTTTTTATCCTTCGTTACTTGCACTAGGTCAAAGTAGATCATGTGATGTGACGTTCCAAAACTGATGATGATCTAGGCCTTGACCCTGGGACTCATCCCCAAAATTGATGATGATGTGGGCCTCGCCCCCAAAATGATACTGATGTGGGCCTCGCCCCCAAACTGATACTGACGTGGGCCTCTCCCCAAACCGATACTAATGTGGGCCTCGCCCCCAGACTGATACTGATGTGGGCCTTGACCCATGCTCCATTTTCAAGATTGATTATGACGTGATGTCGCATATCAATATATTGTACCGCTTCTTGTGAGGTAATCCTGATAGCTAAACACATTTTCATCCTCAACGAATGTTTCATGTCGTAACCAGAGAACCTTCAAAGTACTCGATGTAACTCAAATTCGAATGTTTGAATGAATGATCTGAACCAGACTTCTAGTGTGTGTGCGCTAAGGTTCTTTCGCAGCTTAATCCTTAAGTAAGTCAACTCGATGATTTCATCTCAAAGAATTGGGATCAATGGGTCAAACCAACCTAGATGTCTTGATCATACTCTGTGATTACTTCCTCGTACTCAACATGATATGGTTTTCTTCTTTTTTCTTTTGTCTCTCTCTTTTCTTTCTTTTCATTTTGAACTTTCTTTTTCCTTTTTTTTCTTTTTTCTTTTTCTCCAGGCCATGATACCATATCACGGGTGCCCCTCAAGCAACATCCCAAACATATTTTGGACTTGACGCTTCGACAAACTCACTGAACTCATCATAGAGACGTGCTGTCGGAGATGGACCCTCGAATCCCCGTTCCCGTTGAACTTGGCTATATCAGGCATTTTGAACTGAGCCGACAGCTACTCCTCAAAAGAAATTGCCTCATAGTCTAGCAAATCATCATGCTTACCCCTCATCTTATGGGTGACTGACTCCACCTGATCTCGAAGTTTCTGCAATTCAGCTTGAGACCCGGCGACCCTTCCTGCGGCATATTCAGCCATATCATCATCGAAGACAGGGATGTCATCATTCAATCTGTGCGGAGGGTCCTCACACCTTTCATTCTCATAGCCCCCCCAGCATGGGGCGTAGCCATATTGGTCATAGCGGCAGTCATAGCTTGCAACTGCTCGATAACCTTGGCGAGACTAGTTTCTAGCTGGTCCATACGAGATCCCTCATCAACTGATTCACTCATATTGGCTAGTGGTCTTTTGACGAGTCTTCCTTCTTCCCTAACCCAACGGGTATCTATGATGTCTCTTAAAACTACAAGTTAGCATGTATGCGTGTGATACATGGAATGTATAAGTCAGCCCACTATCATTTTAAAGCATTCAATCATACTATTGTGAGGTGCAAGCTTGTCCTAGTTGAAAAGGCCCAACAAGTTTACACTTTGCGATAACATGACTAAATAACTTCAAATGATACGGGGCCTAAACAGAAAGTGGCCCATCGGTATTTTAGAAGCTTTTGGCCCAATTTCCACAAAGCACGGGCTCATCCCAGTTTAAACGGCCTAACAAGCCCATACCTCATGATAAAAAGTCCAACCGAATCCAAATGACGACGGTCCTAAACGCAAGCATAACGGGATAGTTTCTATTAGTCCTACAACTACAGTTCATGTGCGGGTTTATATGGGTACCAATAAAGGCTTTCGTTGGTGAAGGATTGCCCACAACTAGGACTCCCCACTCAAGGGTTCTAGCGACCAAGTGAGCACACCTTTTTTATACTCTAAGGTACATGCCTACGACTTAAGATGCGTGACTGACTGTCAAATGGATTTCCCGTTGTAGATTCCCCAAATGGAGGGTGGAGCGAACTCTCTTAAATACCCAAGCCTTTTAGGCTCTTATCGCTTGGTGACAGGAATAAACAACGAGTCCTCTAAATTAGTCCATCACAGTAAGCTATGGGTACCTGATTATCTAGGTGCCTTCACGGCTTTTCCTTATAGAAAGGTAGTGAATGAAGGAAGACACCAAACCATTACCGAGCTCTGATGACACCTTTAATTAAACCCTTTTTAACCCGCGGTAGATACAGTTAACTAAATCACAAATCACAATCATTACGAGACATTATTTTGGGGTCAATTCTCTATCCTCAGTGGAGTCGCCAGACTGTAGAACATAGAAATCAGCGACGCTATTTCGGACTCGTGGCCCGGTCGAGAGTACGAAATAGCCTACGAGAGTCTAAACCGGAGAATAAAATGGAGTCGCCACCCAGTGTGAACTGGGACAAAGATTTAAGACCGCACTCACCCTTCGTAAGGGAAGACCTTAAACTGTTGGGTTCGGAATGGTCCCTTACTTATGCCACTTGTAATGAAAGAATTTGTGCGATAATTGCCACTTGTAATGAAAGAATTTATGCAATAATCTAACCAAGTCTACGCAACCTACGTACACCAGAATGACCTATATCTAAAGGTGCATACAACTTATGTCTAAGTTCAGAAGCATAATAGTAAATCCTATATCTAAGTTTGCATGCATAAAAAAGTAAGTCGGCATAACGGCAATCACGCAAGCACATTAACGCATCAAATCCATAAACACGACAATGTAAATAAATAACAACTTAAACATAAACGTAAATTAAATTCCTAGTGCGAAATCAAATAACTAAATCATGCATAAAGAAATAACATACTAACGATTAAATCATGCTTAAAAATAAATAACATACTAACGACTAAATCATACTCAAACACAAGGTTGGATGAAACGAAATATGAGTGTCTCTCAAGTGGTATGTGGAGTTGTTTCCCAAGTACTAACTGTATTACCATCCATTCGGATTCGAATACGGAATTTATGTTTGGGTTTCTATCCGATATACCGCAAGAGAGAACACATATTCCATTCATCCGAAAGTCATAGCATACACCAATCAACAATACTCATGAGAAATAAAATAAGAAAATAAATAAAAATAAAGGAGAATAAATAAAAAGGGTGCCCTCATGTCTAACCTCTTAAGTCGTCTTTTGGAAGTGTGTTTTGTTGGAGTTTCTACGGTCCCGATGATCGAATAACAAGCAAGAAATACATGTGAATACATACGAGGAAGTTTCGGAATACTTACATCGAGCGGTTGAGCGATGCGGCAACGAAAAAAATTTAATTCTCTACCCTCCAAGGCTCACGGTAGTGAGCAGTCCACTACTCTTCCATTTTCAGTTTTGGATCATCTTCCAAGCTCCAAGCTTTGTCATGGTGATTCCAAGCTCATGGGTGGACTTCCCTATCACCTTCGCATGTCTCTCGGAGTGCTAGCTCTTGATGTTTTTGCCACAAAAACCATCACACTTGCTTCCCATCTTCTCGGTTCTGCCAGCAGAAAACCAGTGAAGAAATGCCCAAATGGGCGTGAGAGAGGAGAGGATTTGTGAGAGAGAGAGAGTTGTGTAAATGTTAATTGATTTCCAAAATTAATTAAACATATACCACTTTTTATTTTACAAAAAGTCAAGCCTTAAATGCTTGCCATCTACCACCATCAATCCATCAATCAATCAAATCGAGTGACATGTTGTCAATCACTCAAAGTGACTAGACATCACATCACATCACATCACTCAAAGTGACAAGTGATTTGACGCTTGATGCGACTAATGATTTGACGCTTGATGTGACTTGCGAGCCGCACTCGAATTTGAAATGCGAATGCGCTAGCAAATAATCCAGGGCTCGGGTTTGCTAATTCCAAATTAACGAATTTTCCGTTGCGACGTAATTAAATATAATTTAATTAAATAATCATGCCTAGCATAATTACAATTCACTTCACTTTCGAATTAATTCTAAATTAACTCGTTCGCCCAAATTAAAATCTAATTTTAATTCCGTGTCGAAATCCAATTTCGATTAATATATCGAATATATTAATTTATCGATTAATTCCAAATTAATCGTTCTCTCTCTTTAAATGACATTTTATCCCAGATAAAATATCTTCGTAATTAATCCCAGATTAATTTTCTCTCTCTTCTTCTTAATCCCAGATTAATTAAAGTGCGAGTCATACGTCATCGGTGAATCTTTGGAAGCGACCCATGAGATCCTCGGATATATTGGCAGTAAATCCGGTCGTCGGACTAACCGAACACGTACGTACCAAGTACTATGTTTTACCGATTTACAAGACAAGATTGGCTTCTAGCCAAGCGCCATGCCTACCCAATTCTCCAGAAATATCCTTACAGGAATATAGGATCTGTATCAGACGTAGTATATGTAGTATTGCGTATTTTGATACAGTATCGGATGATCGCATGCAAGGCCTGGGGCTGGTACAGTGTCTGTCCCGTACGAAGCATATATCGAATAACGAGCAACTAGTCTCTTTATAATCGGATAATCATGGCCAAGTCATATTATCTCGATGGTTGCAACCCTTTAGAAAACCAGTTTTGTATCCCTGCGCGATCATCATCTCCATATGACTGGAGTGATACTTCCGTCTTGACATCACACCCAACACACTACGATTCTCAATATACCCAACAAAGGCGTACACAGAACCGGTTAAAGCCCTGGAAGACCAAAACCAAAGCATATTGATTGTCGCAAGTATTAGCGGTGCAAGTCTCAGGTTAAGACCAAACACACCTACCCTGATTTCGGACTTCCATAGACACATAGTCATACTACCAATGGAAATCCGATGGGGTCTATCCAGAGCGAAGGTATTTTTCGTACCATCGGTAAAACACAACCTCCTATTACACTTGCATGAGTATCCTATACTCAAATATATGAGAACTATGTCGTTATGCCCTCATAACGCGCACAAGTGTAATACTAGTCTTTTACGCATTCATCGATGTCCAATCTCGACATACTCTGACTAAGGATATTTAATGATTTATCCTTCGTGGACTCATACTGTCTCATATCATTCTCAATCCAGGCACAAATCATAAGGACCTCCTATCATTTATACATCTTGGTGATCTAATCACAAATGATAAGAGAGCAATCTCCTTTGTCATATAGTTAATTTGTACAACAACACCATGATCTTTACAAATAGTGACGATATGGGTCATAACTGTCCAACAATCTCCCACTTGGCCTATAGCCAATCACTCGAGTGTCTGACACCCGAATTATGTACGGTTGGCTCAAATTGCTGAGAAAGTGCTTTCGTCAGCGGATTTGCTTGATTATCATCTGATATAATTTATTCGATCATCACATCGCCACGATGTTATTGGACAATGATGACCCATAGCGTCACTATTTATACAGATCATGGTGTTGTTGTACAAATTAACTATGTGACAAAGGAGATTGCACTCTTATCATTTGTGATTAGATCACCTAGATGTATAAATGATGAGAGGTCCCTATGATTTGTTCCTGGACAGAGAATGATATGAGACTGTATTAGTCCACGAAGGATAGATCATTAAATATCTCTAGTCAGATTACTATCGAGATTGGACATCGATAAATACGTAAAAGACTAATATTGCACTGGTGCGCGTTGTGAGGGCACAACGGCATAGTTCTCATATATTTGGGTATAGGATACTCATGCAAGCGTAATAGGAGGTTGTGTTTCACCGATGGTATGGGAAACAGCTTCGCTCTGGATAGACCCCCTCGGAATTCCATTGGTAGTATGACTATGTGTCTATGGAAGTTCGAAATCAGGGTAGGTGTATTTAGTCTTAACATAAGACTTGCACCGCTAATACTTACGACAATCAATATACTTTGGTTGTGGTCATCCAGGGCTTTAACAGGTTCTGTGTACGCCAATGCTGGGTATATTGAGAATCGTAGTGTGTTGGGTGTGATATCAAGACGCAAGTATCACTCCAGTCTTAGTGGAGATGATGGTCACGTAAGATACGGTATTAGTACTCTTAAATGCTGCAGCTATCGGGATAAAATGACTAGGTCATGTTTATCCGATTATAGAGACTAGTTACCAGACATCCGACATGTGCTTCGTACGGGGCAGACACAGTTCCAGCCCCAGGCCTAGCACGTGATCATCTGATACTGGACAGAAATATGCAATACCACGTATATTACGCCTGATACAGATCCTTTATTCCTGTAAGGATATTTCCAGAGAATTGGGTAGGCATGGCGCTTTGCTAGAGGCCAACCTTGTCTTGTAAATCGGTAAAACGTAGTACGAGGTACTTACGTGTTCTAATAGTCCGACGACCGAATTTACTGCCAACATATCTGGGGATCTCATGGGTTGCTTCCCAAAGATTCACCGATGACGTATGACTCGCACTTTAATTAACCTGGGATTAATTAGAAGAGAGAGAAAATTAATCTGGGATTAATTTCGAAGATATTTTATCCAGGATAAAATATCAATAAAAGAGAGATAACGGTTAATTTGGAATTAATCGATAAATTAATATATTCGATATATTAAACGAAATTGGATTTCGACGCAGAATTAAAATTAGATTTTAATTCAGGCGAACGAGTTAATTTAGAATTAATTCGTTAGCGACGTGAATAGTAATTATGATTGGCATGATTATTTAATTAAATTAGATTTAATTACGACACAATGGAGAAATCGTTAATTTGGAATTAACGAACCCGAGCCCGAGATTATTTGCCAGCGCATTCGTATTTCGAATTCGAGTGCGGCACGCAAGTCAAATCAAGCGTCAAATCATTAGTCGCATCAAGCGTCAAATCGCTAGTCGTTTCAAGCGTCAAATCACTTGTCACTTTGAGTGATGTGACTTGACAACTTGATTGAGTGATGTGACTTGACACTTGACTTGATATGACTTGATGTGGTAGGTGTGGTTTTATTGTTTGACTTTAAAACCAAATTCAAATGAAATGCATTTGAAATTCAAATGTGTGTATTTAATACACAAATTTGGTAACACTTCCATCATTTTTCTCTTTCTTCCCAACTCTCTCTTCTCTTTTTCTCCCTCTCATATTCACGCCCAAGGGGCTATGAACACCCCCCAAACCGTGAGCAATAGAGGGCATGAAGAGCTTGATTTTGTTGCAAAATCGGATGTGCTAGCACCAAGAGTTATACAAAGGTGATAGGGAAACCCACCCACGAGCCGGGAACCGTTTGACGAAGCTTGGAGCTCTATCTCTTAGATCAAAATCTGAAATTTTGGACAGAAAAATCTGCACTGCAGTGGCGCCAAAATGGAGGGCAAAAATCACTTTTGTTTGTTGTCGAATCGTCTCAACCGATCGATGTGAGTATTCCGCTACCTCCGTTTATATAATCACACATGTTTTTCATGCTTATAATGATCTTGGGACCTAATTAGAAACCAATAATGGCATCAAGAGCCTAGGTTTGAGCATGAAAAGTTTAGGGCTTAAAATTTGGGCATTTTGAATTTGAGCATGATTTTATGAAATTGGATGATTAAGTATGCTTAAATCTTGTTGAATTGAAGATTGATTAGATCAATTTCAAGAAAATGTGATTGGATCATTTTTCCCCAAATTGTATGTGATGGCCGAATGGTCTAGCCCTATTTAGTCTTGGAATTTTGATTTTTTAGACATTGGATGTGTTGGAAATCATTCGGGATGTGGATTTAATATCGATTTTGAAATTAATTGGATTGAATTCGAATCGGATAAAAATGCCCTATCTTGGCCGAGACTTGAAGAAGCATGTTTGGGTTTGATTTTTGTTAAAATGTGTTGGACATGTTTTAATGTTAATGGCATGATTAATTAGTGATAATTGATGTTTTAGAAATGTTAATTGGATAATTAATTATGCAATGCACTTTAGGTAATTAATTGCGAAATTGGATTTATGTAATTTAATTAATTGGGCCTTTAAATTGGATTTGGACTTATTATGTTGTAATTGGGCTTTGTTGTACAAAGTAAGGTTTAGGCCAAATGTATTGGATCCAATTGGGCCCAAAACCACTTCCGTTAAGCCCAAATGCGACTTAATAACCTTTAAAGTTTAATTGAGCCTAATGGGCCAAAATTGATTTATGGGCTTATAAGGTAATTCCCGGATTGGATTTTGGTTATTCGGTTTGACCCGAGTTGACCAAAAGTTCACGCCTTAAGAAATCAATTAAAAGCTCATTGGACTTTAATTGAATTGACGTTGAACGTTAATCGGTCTTTAAGACGCGTTACGATTAAATTTGGAATTTAAGTCATAAAAGTTTATTATTAAAGTGTAATATTTAATTTGGAATTAAATAAAGAATTAGAATTGATGCATATTAAATTGGATTTAATGATGTAGTTTAATTCGAGAATTCGTACTTTGAGTACTTATTCACAAAACGAGTTTGACTCGCGCAAAATCAATTGTTGTTTGAACATTGCATGATCATTAATTATCAGATTAATTAATTTGATTAGATTGATTGATAGCATGCTTGTGTGAATACATGGTTGCGATGCATGAATAATGCATATCGGATGGATATTAGATAGGTGGGGTAATTTTAGAAATTGTTGTAATAAATATGGAATTTATTAATTGGACCTGCGTGCCAACCTTATTACCTCCTTATTCTTTGTATTCTCTTCTCACATATTCCCCTCAATGTTAATGAGGTTTCTTTAGAAGTGTAGTGTAACGGGTAGAAGTGATACATGTGCTAGCGGGAGAGAGAAAGGGAGAGATTTGACCTAGGATCAATATGTATAGTATCCATCCGCATATCATTATTATTTTATCATATGCGCTTTATTATATGTTTAGAATGCATGTTTAAGAGTGTATAATGATGAGACCTTAACAAAGATAATAAATTGGTTGCCAATTTTCACTCGAAAAACCCTCGCACAATATTAAGCGTCATTCCTTCCATTGAGTGATTCTTACTCAAGATCTAAGACGGCATTGGTTTGTTGGCCAAAGTCAAGGCCTTTGTCTGTCGAAGATGTGTTTGAATCACGAAGGCTTTGTTCCATATCAGTGTCTTGTCCAAGTTGTGGTTTGTTGGCCAAAGTTAATACCACTTCTTGTCCATCGACATTGATTACGAAGCTTTCCATGGTCAATGGGTTTCGCTTAACTGGGATCATTAAGCTTGTTGTGCCAAAGCCAAGGCTTAGTTGATTCAGAGGAAAAAGGTTAGGCAATACATTGGATGTATTGGCATATATAAGATATATGTTTCGGACTTGGATGTCCCCCTACAGGATCTAGGAATTGGATTGGATCCAATTGATCTTAGAGATCTACCTAGTTAATTATCATACAATTTGTTGGCCAAAGTCAAGATTGTGTGATATTTAACGGGATCCTAGCCCACTAGGAAACACGGTTTCCCGAGTACTCGACAAAGGGTTAGAGGCTCGCCGAAAAATAGTGGGAGGCAAGAATTGAATTTGCAATATTCGTTTAATTACTTGCCATACGCGCTCAAATAAATATCATTCGTCGTTTTAATTAAATGTTAGTTGGAATAATATTTAAATCGTTGTTTTAATAAATAGTTGGACTATATTCAAACTATTCATTTATAGTTGATTTTGTAATTGGATTATAGTAATCACTATAATTGAAATTAATCTATAAAATTATAGTTGATTAAATAGTTGGACTATTGTAATCATTATAATGAATAGTACCTAAATCGTTGATTAAATAGTTGAACTATTAGAAATCAATATATAAAATTGAAAGATTGACGTTTAATACATAATCCTAGGGAAAATGTATTTAAATGGTTTAATTTTAAAATTGGGAATAAATTTCAGGATGGTCCTGGAAAAATAATAAGTTATTTTATTTGATAAAATAATATATTAAGCCTAACCCTGGAGTTAAGCAAATAGTATAGCATAATCTTTGGAAGATCATGCAATGATAACTTTAGTGCTTAATCCATTAAGCTTGTCGCAGTAGACTCCTTATTTCTGAATCAGAACTAAGGATTAGATCCTTAAAGTATGATAATGAAATTGAAGGATCTTCAAAGAATCTATCCTTAGATTTTAGAAGAACTAAATTGCAATACTAATTCTTGGAGAGTTAATGACTATTCTCAAGGAGATAAAGTCAAACTTTTCAATTAGGCAAGTTGCGCAAGGCGCACCTTACTTCGATATTCTAGAAGGTCAGGGCTTGGCCAAAGGCTACTGGAATGTTGAAAAGGGAAAGGCAAGATCATTATAATCTTCTGGGAAGATAAATGACATATCCTAAAATGTCTGCTTAAATCTGGCAAACGGGATCGCGGAAGCATGACTGCCCTTTGGACAAGGCAGCCATGAAGGAATTGAAAAATGAGCAAGGCTCTGACTTCAAATATGTTTGTCAACATTATGTTCACTACTAGTATTGAAATTGGATTTTAAATACTTAGTGTGGTATATAAAATATATGTACTAATGTGCAGAATCTTCTATGAGCAGGATACTGACTTCAGTTGAGATTAATCTGCGGATTGGAAACGGGATGAAAGTCGCTGTTTTAACCATAGATACCTAACTTTAGGAACTATCTTCGGGTATGTACTTAAATTAGGAAAGTGTTATAATGTAACTAGTTTGACTAGATATATTATCTCTATATCAGTGTTTAACCCGCTGCGGGTGAACCTTTATGTTCTAGAACACTAAAGTGTTTTATTATATAAATATGATATTGAGATAAACACATTAGATGTGAATAACAGTATTTATATTTGAATATAAATAAAATCTCAAACATATAATGACAATCAAATAGCTCGAACTAATTTGATCAGAAGAAACTTAATTGGGCCATTGATGTCTGGGACAAAATCAAAGAAGAATTGTATATCCGTACTTTTGAAGAGTGGGTACTAGGACTAATTTGATTCCATTCAAATAAAGTCTACAAATCTAGTTTATTGGGCAAAGTGCCTAAAACACTATTTACTTGGTAAAAGTGCAAATGCCACAAATCTGTTAGCCCTAGTTCATAGTGAGGCAAGTGGGCCCATATCTAGCTAGACTAGATGTGGATATGAATATTTCGTGACCTCTACGGATGTGGCATCGCGTTATGGTTATGTGTTTCTTTTGAAGAATACAAATCGGAAACTTTTACAGTTTCGACGCGAAATAGATTAACAGATCGGCTGAATTATTAAACGTCACGATAAGACCGTAATGTAAAATACTTAAGCGATAAGTTTCTAATATACATTGAAAGAGTATAGTATTCATTCAAATGAGGACTCCTCCCGGAAACACGTCATTTTGACGGTGTGTCCGAACTAAGTAACTGAATTTTGTTAGACATAATAAGGTTAATCATGAGTCGCTCTGAGCTACCATTTCCTTCAACTGATAAGCATTAACAGTGCAGAACTTATTTAGAATAAGGTTCCATTAAAATCTGTTTGACAGATTTCATATTAGATATGAACGGGAAAGAAATCGGGTTTCACATTCATGTATATTTGGGTATGCTAGCATATGTTGGATGATGATACCAAACTAGAACCCAAATTGGATAAGTGTCAATTGTTGGATATCCTAGGGATACCATAAGTATTGTACTTATACATCTCACCAGAGAACAATTAGATTGTTGCTCGCCATGCGATTTTCCTAAGAGGAATACCGAAATGCAGGAGGAAGGGGGAGGATAGTAAAACTCGATGAAAATCAGAGTAATACTATTTAAGGCACCGAATCTTAATGGAACATAAATGGTTCATCAAGGATGAAACTATTCCAATAATCTTTGAAAACCACAAGAACCACGTATCTCGGAGAGAATCAGAAAACAAGCTAGGGTATGAGTTTCTGATCTCACCTCATAAAAATATCTGTCTTATTGAGGTATACCAACTGACTACGTAAGAGGTAGTGATACAAGGTATCGACTCCCTTTTATGGCAAAGTGCCATATGAGTCAGAAATTGATTCCATGTATATCAACTATGTTTGGACACTAGTTGTTGTACTGCAAGTCACTCAAGCGTTCAAATCATTAGTCACATCAAGCGTCAAATCACTTGTCACTTTGAGCGATGTGGACTTGACAACTTGTCACTTTATTAAAGTGAAGTGAATAGTGATGGATGTTGATGTTAGAGTGTGGAACACTCAAGGTTGTTGGATTAAGTTTGTTTGACTTTTGAAAGCCAAATATTGGTAAAACATTTACTTTATTTTTGGAAAATATATAAGTAAATGTAATACATTTTTCCATTAACCTAACACACAAAAATTCTCTCTTTCCTCTCCATCTTGTTCACGCCCAATGGACTGAAAAATGCTTTTGGTTCAGCTGCTGTTTGGCGTGAAATGCAGAAGGAAATGTGATGATTTTGTTGTAAAATCTTGGTGCTAGTACACATACGGAGACATACGAATGTGATAGGGAAATCCACCCACGAGCCGAAAGAATCATTTGACGAAGATTGGAGCTCTATTTCTTGACTCAAAATCTGAAAATGGTGAGCCCAAAATCTGCACTACAGTGGCCGAATTTGGAGGGCAGAATTTCATTTTTGTTCATCACCGCATCGACTCAACCGATCATTGTGAGTATTCCGCATCTCCGTTGATTGTATTCCACATTTATTTTCATGCTTATAATCGATCTTGGGACCTTAATAGAAACCAACAATTCAAAACACATCCTAGACGGACAAAGGCCTTGACTTTGGCCAATAAGCCAATGCCAGTCTTGGATCTTGAGTGAGAATCACTCAAGGAAGGAAAAACGCTTAATATTTGTGAGGGTTTTTCGCGAGCAATTGGCAACTAATTTATTATCTTGTTAAGGGCTCATCATCAATACACCCTTAAACATGCATTCTAAACACATAATAAAGCGCGTATAATAAATAATAATGATATGCGGATGGATACTTCACACATTGATCCTAGATCAAATCTCTCTTTCTCTCTCCCACTAGCACATGTATTACTTCTACCCGTTACACTTCACTTCTAAAGAAACCTCATTTACATTGAGGGGAATAGGTGAGAAGAGAATACAAAGAATAAGGGGGCAATAAGGCTGGACACGCAGGTCCAATTAATAAATTCCAAATTTATTACAACAATTTCTAAAATTTCCCCACCCTTCTAATATCCCTATGATATACATTATTCATGCATCGCAACCATGTATTCACACAAGCATGTTATCAATCAATCTAGTCAAATTAATTAATCTGATAATTAATGACCATCCAATGTTCAAACAACGATTTGATTTTGCGCGAGTCAAACTCGTTTTGCGAATAAGTACTCAAAGTACGAATTCTCGAATTAAATTAAACTACATAATTAAATCCAATTCAATTTGAATTTAATACTAATTCGCTATTTAATTCCAAATTAAATACTACACTTTATCAACGAACCTTTACGACATAAATTCCAAATTTAATCGTTACGGGTCTCAAAGCCCGATTGACATCCAATGTCGTCCAATTAAAGTCCAAGGGCTTTCAATTAATTTCTTAAGGCATGGGCTTCGGCAACCAAAGCCCAATCAATGAGTAACCCCATAAGCCTAGAATCAATTTCGGCCCATTAGGCCCAAATAAATTTTAAAGGCCCAATAGTCGCATTTGGACTTAACGGAAGTGGTTTTGGGCCCAATTGGATCCAACCAATTTAGCCTAAACCTAACTTGGTACAACCAAGCCCATTAAAGCCCAATAACAACTTTCAAGCCCAATTTCTAAAATGGCCCAACATAATTAAATTACAAAATCCAATTTCATAATTCAATTATTCAAAAGTGTATTACATAATTAATCAACTATATTAACATTTCAAAAACATCAATTAGCCTAATTAATCATGTTCATTTTCATTATCACATGTCCAACACATTTAATCAAAATCAAACCCAAATCATGCTTATAATGTCTCGGCCAAAGGGGAAATTTTCTGTCCAATTCAAATTCAATCCGATTAAATCCAAATCAACATTAAATCCACATTCCCGATTGATTTCCAACACATCCAATGATCAAAAATCAAAATCCAAGACTTTAGGGCACAAAGTGTATTCGGCCAAGCCTAAATATTTGGGCAAATATGATCCAATCATGATTTCATGAAATTGATCCAATCAATCCTCAATAAAACATGTTTTAAGCATACTCAAACATCCAATTTAATTAAATCATGCTCAAACATATTTTACCCAAATTTTAAGCCATATTTCATTTTCATGCTTTTACTCCGCTCTGATACCATTGTTGGAGTTTCTACGGTCCCGAGGATCGAATAACAAGCAAGAAATACATGTGAATACATACGAGGAAGTTACGGAATACTTACATCGAGCGGTTGAGTGATGCGGCAACGAACAAAAATTAATTTTCTGCCCTCCAAGGCTCATGGCAGTGAGCAGTCCACTGCTCTTCCATTTCAGTTTTGGATCATCTTCCAAGCTCCAAGCTTTGTCATGGTGATTCCAAGCTCATGGGTGGACTTCTCTATCACCTTCGTATGTCTCTCGGAGTGCTAGCTCTTGATGTTTTTGCCACAAAAACCATCACACTTGCTTCCCATCTTCTCGGTTCTGCCCAGCAGAAAACCAGTAAAGAAATGCCCAAATGGGCATGAGAGATGAGAGGATTTGTGAGAGAGAGAGAGAGTTGTGTAAATATTAATTGATTTCCAAAATTAATTACACATATACCACTTTTTATTTTATAAAAAGTCAAGCCTTAAATGCTTGCCATCTACCACCATCAATCCATCAATCAATCAAATCAAGTGACATGTTGTCAATCACTCAAAGTGACATCACATCACATCACTCAAAGTGACAAGTGATTTGACGTTTGATGCGACTAATGATTTGACACTTGATTTGACTTACGAGCCGCACTCGAATTCGAAATGCGAATACGCTCGTAAATAATCTGGGGCTCGGGTTCGCTAATTCCAAATTAATGAATTTTCTGTTGCGACGTAATTAAATCTAATTTGATTAAATAATCATGCCTAGCATAATTACTATTCACGTCGCTAATGAATTAATTCTAAATTTACTCGTTCTCCCGAATTAAAATCTAATTTTAATTCCGCGTCGAAATCCAATTTTGATTAATATATCGAATATATTAATTTATCGATTAATTCCAAATTAATCGTTCTCTCTCTTTAAATGACATTTTATCCCAGATAAAATATCTCCGTAATTAATCCCAAATTAATTTTCTCTCTCTTCTTATTAATCCCAGATTAATTAAAGTGTGAGTCATACGTCATCGGTGAATCTTCAAGAAGCGCCCATGAGATTCTCGGATATGTTGGCAGTAAATCCGGTCGTCGGACTAACCGAACACGTCTGCACCAAGTACTACGTTTTACCGATTTACAAGACAAGGTTGACTTCTAGCAAAGCACCATGCCTACCCAATTCTCCAGAAATATCCTTTCAGGAATATAGGATCTGTATCAAGCGTAGTATACGTAGTATTGCGTATTTCGATCCAATATTGGATGATCACATGCAAGGCCTGGGGCCGGTACAGTGTCTGCCTCGTACGAAGCATATATCGGATAACGAGCAACTAGTCTCTTTATAATTGGATAATCATGACCAAGTCATATTATCCCGATGGTTACAACCCTTTAGAGAACCAGTTATGTATCCTTACGCGGTCATCATCTCCATATGACTGGAGTGATATTTCCGTCTTGACATCACACCCAACACATTACGATTCTCAATATACTCAGCAGAGGCATACACAGAACCGGTTAAAGCCCTGAACGACCAAAACCAAAGCATATTGATTGTCGCAAGTATTAGCAGTGCAAGTCTCAGTTTAAGACCAAACACACCTACCCTGATTTCGGACTTCCATAGACACATCGTCATACTACCAATGGAATTCTGAGGGGGTCTATCCAGAGCGAAGCTGTTTTCCGTACCATCGGTAAAACACAACCTCCTATTACACTTGCATGAGTATTCTATACCCAAATATATGAGAACTATGTCGTTATGCCCTCATAACGCGCACAAGTGTAATACTAGTCTTTTATGCATTCATCGATGTCAAATCTCGATAATACTCTAACTAGGGATATTTAATGATTTATCCTTCGTGGACGGATATTGTCTCATATCATTCTCAATCCAGGAAAAATCATAGGGACCTCCTATCATTTATACATCTTGGTGATCTAATCACAAATGATAAGAGAGCAATCTCCTTTGTCACATAGTTAATTTGTACAACAACACCATGATCTATACAAATAGTGACGCTATGGGTCATAACTGTCCAACACGTTTCACGGTCGTCGGAAGGGTTAATGCTTCGTAACTCCTCCGGTTTACTGGTTCATCATTTTCCTTCACTGTCTTGCTATTTTGGGCTACTGTTTTCACTATTTTTGTGGTATTTAAGTGTAGTTTTCTGGACAGATTTGCGGTAATGTGAAGGCTGTCCAGGGGTGTTTTTGTTGAGTTTCAATCAATTCCCAAAGATCATAAATCATGCATAAAACAAGTTGAATACAACCAAATGAGGTGCGGAAAAGACTCACATGGATCGGTTGGATGCGGTGATGGTGGACCAAAATTCGGCCTTGGTGTTGCTGCCTCCCTCCAAGCTCGGCAATGGCAGTAAAATGCAGTCCATTTTAAGCTTTGGGTGGTCCTCCATGGATGCTCAAAGTTCCAAGCTTCACAAGGTGATTCCTTGCTCATGAACTCACTTCCCTATCACCTTAGAATGCCTCCAAGAGTGTGCTAGCACCAAGATCTTGCAACAAGATCAAAGCTTCTCCATTTGTTTCGATCAAACCAAAAAAATGGAGGAAGAAATCGGTCCAAGACCGAGAGAGAAGAAGGAGGATTTTGGCTCCAAAAATTGGGAAAACCGTAAATCCCTTGGAGAGAGAGAGAGTATTTCGAATTTGGTGAGAGAGAAGAAAAAGAAAATGTAATTGGTTTTTATAATTTCCAAAATTATTAAACCATTTACCAATTTCAATAATTCAAAAGTCAAAAGTACATGTCTTTTCACCTTTATTTCCATCACCACTCTCTTTTCACATCAAGTCACTTCACATCACATGTCAATCTAATCAATTGTCATATCACTCAAAGTGACATGATTTGACGCTTGATGTGACGCTAGATGCGACTAGCGATTTGACGCTTGATGTGACTTGCGTCGCCGTACTCGAATTCGAAATACGAATGCGCTCGCAATCACACTCGGGCTCGGGTTCGCTAATTCTAAATTAACGATTTTCCGTCGCGTCGTAATTAAATGATTACGCCTAGCGAATTCACTATTCATGTCGCTAACGAATTAATTCTAAATTAATTCGTTCGCCCGAATTAAAATCTAATTTCAATTTTGCGTCGAAATCTAATTTCGTTATAATATATCGAATATATTTATTTATTGATTAATTCCAAATTAATCGTTCTCTCTCCTTAACGATATTTTATCCGAGATAAAATATCTCCGTAATTAATCCCAGATTAATTTTCATCTCTCATCGAATTAATCCCAGATTAATTAAAGTGCGAGTCATACGTCATCGGTGAATCTTCAGGAACCGACCCATGAGATCTCCGGATATGTTGGCAGTAAATACGATCGTCGGACTGTCCGAACACGTAAGTACCTTGTACTACGTTTATACCGATTTACAAGACAAGGTTGGCTTCTAGCAAAGCGCCATGCCTACCCAATTCTCCAGAAATATTCTTACAGGAATATATAGATCTATATCAAGCGTAGTATAACCGCAGTATTGTGCATATCGGCCCAGTATCGGATAGTCACGTGTTAGGGCTGGGGCTGGATAAGTGTCTGCCCCGTCCGAAACACATATCGGATGTCTGGTAACTAGTCTCTATAATCGGATATTCATGACCTAGTCATAATATCACGATTGGATGCGCATCACTTAAGAGCACTAATACCATATCCTGCGTGACATCATCTCCACTATGACTGGAGTGATACTTCCGTCTCGACATCACATCCAATACTCTACGACTCTCTGATAAACCCAGAAGTGGTAGACACAGAACCGGTTAAAGCCCCCAACCACCAAATCCAAAGTTTATCGATTATCGTAAGTATTAGCGATGCAAGTCTCAGGTTAAGACTATACACACCTACCTCGATTTCGGCCTCCCATAGACACATATTCATAATACCAATGTGATTCCGAAGGGTCTATCCAGAGCGAAGCTGTTTCCCGTACCATCGGTGAAACACGACCTCCTATCGCACTTGCATAAGTCTCCAACACTTATATATATGAGAACTATGTCGTTGTGCCCTCACAACGCGCACAAGTGCAATACTAGCCTATTCCGCATTATCGATGTCCAGTCTCGATAATTCTACGGCTAGGGATATTTAATGATTAATCCTTTCGTGGATTGATACTGTCTCATATCATCTCAATCCAGGAACTAATCATAGGGACCTCTCTCCATTTATATATCTATGGTGATCTAATCACAAATGATGAGAGTGCAATTTCCTTGTTACATAGTTAATTTGCTACAACAACACAATGTTCTGTGCAAATAGTGACGCTATGGGTCATATTATCCAACAGTTTTTTTCGGTGATATAAGGTACAGTGCATGTTCTATTTTTGGTGGTTGCTGGGGTAATTTTCAGAGTCAGTTTCGGTGGCTTCAGGGGTAATTTTCAGGGGCAGTTTTGGTGGCTTCAGGGGTTATTTTCAGGGGCAGTTTCGGTGGCTTCATGGGTAATTTTCGGAGGAAGTTTCGGTGGCTTCAGGAGCTGTGTTTCAGGGGCTATTTTTGGTGGTCAGGGGCTGTGTTTCAGGGGCTGTGTTGAGGGGATTTTGCGTGAAGGTCTACTGGTCATGGGGTTTGTGAAGGCTGCTGGTCAAGGGTCCGAAGGCTAGCTGGTCGTGAAGGCTGCTGGTCACGGCAATTGCAGTGAGAATTTCTTTTGTGTGGGGCGTGAAGGCTAGGGGTCTTCTTGACTGGTTGAGTAGCTACGTGAATTGAAGGGTTGTTTGTGCGTGGAGGGCAGGCTATTTTGGTTTGTTTTGTACGTGAATGAGGGAGGGCGAGAGTGAGTGTCTGTTTATTTGGTGTAAGTTTCGTGAATGTCCAGGGCGTGAAAGGTTGGGTTAAGGCTTCTTTTTATAGGCAAAGGGGTGGGGTTTGCCTTGTGCGAATAGGGAAAGGATTTTTGTAATTGTGAAGGGATATCTTAATTAGTGTGCTATAAGGAAAAAATCTATCTTAATTAGGGATGTGATTTGATTTTATTTGATTTGATATTTTTTTTAATTAGGGATATGATTTAATTGAATTAGGAAAGTGTTTGATGAGATTTGATTTGAATCTTTTAATTGGGGAAGGTGATTTGTCTTTATTTTAGCATGTGTTTAATGTGTGATTTTGTTTATTTTGGAAGGTGATGGGTGTGGGTTGGTCTTTTTTGGGCGTGAGTTTGGTCGATTTTGGTGGGCTTGGTGTGTGGTTTGGTGATGTATGGGCTTGGTGTGTGACTTGCGGGGGTTTGGGCTAAGGGTGTTGTGGTGACACAAGAAACTGGGTGACGCATGTTGTTCCGGGCTCGCGGCCCGGTTGGGAGTACGGAGTAGCCACGGGGGACTAAACCGAAGAATGATGGAGTCGCCACCCGGTGTGAACCGGAAAATGAGATTTTAGGCCGCACTCACCCCTCGTAAGGGAAGACCTCAAACCGTTGGGTTCGGAATGGTCCCTTACTTATGTCACTTGTAATGGAAGGATTTGTGTAATAATTTAATCAAGCCTAAGTAACACTTATTTCCAAGAATATCATGCTTCTAAATTCACATGTGCAGAAAGATAAAACTAACACCTAGATTTGCATATATCCTACTTCTAAGTTTACATGCTCGAAAGTAAGTCGAAGTAACGGCAAATATATAACTTCGTAGGCATATTGTATTCATGAAAATGCAAGCACGTCATAATCACATAAGCACGCATAAAAGGGAATCAAATCATGATGAATATGTAATTTCATAAACATTTCATACAAGCGGAAGCATAAACAAATAACCATTATATATTCATGCATAATAAGAGGAGTCAACTAAATCCATATGTAACACGTTTCATATAACCTATGTCTCAGTTTTACATACAACCTATTTGCATATAATCTAGTTCAAGTTTGCATACATCACGGTAGATTAAAGTAATAACAGATATACAATTTCCCAAACGCATTATTGATGGACATGAGAGCGCAAACAAGCACTAATTACATAAGCGTACACATTAAAGTGAGGAGATTAAGTGCATAATAATAAAAAGAGGATAATCAAAGAGGCAACCGTACATGAAAATAAACATGCAATCTTATCAATAAATAAGCATGAGAACATGAACAATCAAAAGAGGAAACGGCCAAATGAGACGTCATGCATGAGATGTGATGAAAGAGGGCCTGTTTACCGTGGGCGTTCGTGCGGTGTTCGTAACCACGTTCGAACGGCAAACAGAAGGCTCGCGTTCAAGTTGCGTTCGTAAACGCGTTCAAACGGAAATGAAACAGGATGCCCACGTTCGTGGGGCGTTTGGATGCGCGGTCGAACGGTAAACAGAAGGTTCACGTTCGAGTTACATTTGTAAACGTGTTCGAACGGATAGAGACAGAAAACATGCGTTCGTGCGGCGTTCTGGAACGCGTTCGAACGGGGTTACAGCAGTGACCTCTAAAATACAGTAAACACATGACACATGCATGAATAGGCAAATGGATAACTCCTAACGCATAATAACAGACTAAAAGGCGCGGTAAAGCATTGCCATAAAGGTGGCCTTTTAGGCTCTTTGTCTCTCGAAAGAAGAGGACCTTTAGACCAACATGCTAAACCCATGCGCAATACAATATGATGCATGATCATGCGAAAAGATGGCATACAAAGAAAAGCAAATAACTGAATACAAGGCGCGGCGAAGCATCATGGTAAAGGATTTTTAACCTCTTCAATTAGAGGACCTTTCATCGCACTTACTAAGCCCATGCGCAATTAACACAATGCATACATATGAAACAAAAGTGAATATGAAGATATCCGGCGCGGCGAAGCATCGTGGTAAAGGATTTTAACCTCTTCAATTAGAGGACCTTCATCGCACTTACTAAGCCCATGCGTTTATCTCAATGCATATATATATGAAACAGAAATTAAATACAAAGATATCAAATTTTGTATACCCGATTGAACATATCTCATATCCAATCGAATATACATTGACCGGCACGGCGAAGCATCGTGCTAAAGGATTTTTAACCTCTTCAATTAGAGGACCTTTCATCGCACTTACTAAGCCCATGCGCTTATCTCAATGCATATATATGAAACAAAAAGTAAATGCAAAGATATCGGATTTCGTATACCCGATTGAATATATCTCACATCCATTCAAATATACATTGACCGGCGCAGTGAAGTATCGTGGAAAGGATTTTAACCCCTTCAATTAGAGGACCTTTCATTTCACTTACTAAGCCCATGCGCTCGATCACATCATTACACAAACAAATAATATGCAGAAATTAAATAACGAATAATAAATACATCAAAACAACATAAAACAAAATATGCGCCGTTTACTCAAGTGGTACGTGGAGTTGTATCCCGAGTGCAGATCATATACCGTCTATTCGGAATCGACTATGAAATTTACGTCCGGGTTTCCATCCTATATACCACAAGAGGCGACACACTTTCCATTCATCCAATACCCACAACACACATCATATTCATAAAACATGTATATTTATCTACTCAAGGCCACAACATGCATTTTAACATTACAATCATGTGAACAAAACTCAACGAATAATAAAGATAAAACTAAAAACAAGTGTGAAGAATACCCTCAGGTCTAACCTTTTTTGTCGACTTCCGGATTCGCGTTTCGCAGTGATCGGAAGGGCTAAAGCTTCGCAACTCTTTCGGTTCACTGGTTCAATGTTTTAGCTCGCTGTTTCGCTGTTTTGGTCGCTGTTTTGAATCCGTTTTGCTGCTATTTTCTCTGTATTTTTAGGCCACTATTCAGGTGTGTTAGTGGACTGTTTTGGGTGTTTTCTGGACTGTTTTTAGGGTGCAGTTCAGGACTATTTCAGGCAATTTTTCGAGGTATTTTTCAGTGCAGTTTCGGTGGTCAGGGGGACTATTTTAGGGGCTGATTTGGGCAGTTATATGGGGTCTAGGTCACGGTAATTCTGAGCAGTGGACTGAGTGCAATTTTGGGGACTGATTCGGTGCTAATAAGGGTTGTATATACGTGTTCTTTGCGTGAGAGGGTGAGGGATGCTAGCGTGATGATCAGGTCAGTGGTTTTTGGTGTGTGAGGACTTGACCGGTGAATGTGTGGCCAGGTGTTTATGGTGATGAGGGGCGTGGGTTCATTGGGCATGCACTAATCATGAAAGAGGCTTGGCAGTGCATTGCATGATGGGCTATATGTATGAAAGAGTTTGAGTTGTCGAGTGCATGGGTAGTGTGGCAATGAGCGTGAAGGCGTGGAGGCTATTACGTGAGGCTTGTGAGCGTAAAGTGATGAGAGATGTTAGGTGGGGTGAAGGTGGCTTAAAGGTTGCAGGTTATTTTATTATTTGGCTGAGGGCATGAATAGGGTTTATTACAGAGAAGAGAAAAGGGAGCTATGTGAGTTGCTTGGAGCTGAGTGTGGTGTGCGTGTGTTGTAATTAGAGGGCTGAGTGTATGGCTTTTGTAAGTGGCGTGCAGGGGGGCATGTGGCGTGATGATTAGTTTAGGGGTTTCATTGTTGCTGTGAGAGTGAGATGTCGTGAATGTCTACTGGAATAGGGTTTTGATTTGTTTTCAAGTTGCCGTGTGAGAGAGATGGAAGGGAGAGAGGAGAGTCTATGGTTTAGCTATTGTTTGTTTAAATAGTGGTGCATGGGGTAGGGTTAATGCATGGATTTATTTTAAAGGAAAGAAAATCAATTAATTTATGCATGTGTATTTAGTTTGATTATTTAAGGCAAGAAATATGTAATTTAGGTGGTGAATTATTTAAATTAGGTGATTGATTTAATTTAATTTGGTAGGTGATTTTTAAATTTTGGAAATGATTAATTTAATTTTGGAATTTGATTTAATTTAATTAGGTTTAATAATTAGATTTATTTTTTAATTAAATTTCAATTTAGTTATTTAATTTGTTTTGATTTAGTTTATTTGGTTTTTAATTAGTTATTTAATTTCAATTTAATTGGTTTTGATTTAATTGGTTATAATTGGTTTCAATTTAATTTAATTAGTTATTAAATTTCAATTTAATTTAATTTCAGTCGGCTTTGTTTTAACTTTAATTAAGATTTCAATTTAATTTAATTTGTGAATTTAATTTAATTAAGATTTAATTAATTAATCGGTTTCAATTTAATTTGTGACATGTGTTTTAAAACGGAGGTCCAACAAGCGAACCCGAAGCTAATCCAGCGAAAAAGATCTAACAAAATACCGATTCCCTTCCGACGACCGTTTCCCGCGGCTTCCACGACTTAAAAGGTAGTGCCTCCAAATGAGACTCATCATCGGGTTTCACATGCAAAAATGCAATGCCTACAGGTGTGTTTTAAAACATAGGTCCAACAAACGAACCCGAAGCTAAACAAGCGAATTAAATCCAACAATATGTCAATGTCTGACTCTTCCCTTCCGACGACCGTTTCCCACGACTTCCACAATTTAAAGAGGTAGTGTCTCCATATGAGACTTATTAGTGGGACTTACATGCAAATATGCAGTGCCTACACCAAGAGTGGCTGTGTTGTGTGTTTTAGGGTTTATCTTCTTTGATACTTTTAGAGAGAGAGAAAGAAGATTGAGAAAGAAGAGGGTTAGGGCGTGAGATAGAGGGAAAGTTGGGGGGAGTGAGAAGTGAGCTCCTTGGGGTCTTAAGGCTTGGTTTGTATGTCTTTTTATAAGAGTGGGTTGGGGGTTTTCCTTGTATGAGTAGGGAAAAATATTGTTCAATAATTGGGGAATATTTAATTAGTTGGTTATAAGGAAATGATTTGTTTAATTTAGGAAGGTGATTTATGGGATTTGATTTGATTTTATTTAATTTAGGCAAGAGATTTGATTTGATTTGTTTAATATAGGAAGGAGATTTGATTTTATTTATTTAATTTAGGCATGTGATTTATTTAAATTAGGAAGGTGATTTGTTTGGATTTAACATGTGTTTAATGTTTTAATTATTTTGGATTGGGTTTGGAGGCTTGATGTGGGATACGGGGATTTTTGGGCCGAGTCTAATAGTTAAAACAGAGATTAATCGAGCAAACCCGAGGCTAAGCAAATGAATGAAATCTGGTAAGGTATTGATTCTTGAATTTTCCCTTCCGACGTCCATTTCCCGCGACTTCCGCGACTTCCGCAACTTAAAGGGTAGTGCCTCCATATGAGGCTCATCATCGGGTCTTATGCAAAAATGAAATGCCTACACTTATGAGAATCATTACTCTTAAATATTCATTGTTATAGTTTTGTCAATAATATAGGCGTTCATAAAGCGGAGAGACTAGCATGATAATATGATCCGCCCTTAAGTGGGGTAGCCGATCTCATAGGCTACTAGCAGAGATCCATCCGCTTGGTGTATCACATGGATGCATGAGTTGCTCGTGTCAATCGAACTGACTGTCGAAAGTTTTCATATGGAGTGTTTATCTCATGTGTCTGTGAGAACTTTCATATATCGATTATATAACTATTCCTTATACTTGAGGTCTTTACAATCATATGTATGGATCAAATAATTTTGACATTCTCCTTCCCCGGTTCAAAAGATCTCGTCATAAGGGTATGACTGGGTCATTTGTTGAAACACATGAAGTATGTAAGGATACAAACCGAAATCGCCACTCTCTCGGATAATATTTTCTTATAAGAGTAGTTTTCCAGTTCGCGAGTTGATATGTATGAACAGTGCTTGAGACTGTGGCCACAGTGGAAGAATCATGTGAGATTCTTAGGTTAGCACGATTCATGACACTATCAACATCATACCTTTGATCATATGGGTAGACACTTTCCGCACCATAGGTCAATAGGTGGGGATACAGTGAGGCGAGGGACCGTATCAAATTTAAATCCCATACATAATTGGTATATATATATTTCCTTCTCATTTGGGGGTCTTGGAATGTTGCTAGATGTCAACCTTAGTCATTAAAATCGAACGACCATCTGATCGGAAGATAATTTATGTTCGATTAAATTATCACGATTCATTTTATGTCCAACTTGAGGGGAACCCAAAAGGTCACACACAACAAAGTCAAAATCAATGGTTAACAGTGTACAGTAAAAATATAACAGCATCTATGATTGCTGTAGGAATTGTTCATAAATAGTTCAATGTGTTTAATTATTGGAAAGATCATTTATAAGGTTCCATAGTGGCTTATGGATTAGTGACTGATGCTATGAGGCACTTTGGGAATTAGAATAAAAAAAATTACTATTCATATGAATAGTAAGTGAATGGTAATTTTTTTTTTTTTTTGTTATTTATTTTGAATTCCAATTCAACCCAAACTCTTATTAGGGTTTTATAATCTCATTAAACCACTAAATTAAGATCCAATGGCTAAGATTAAATTAGCTTTTATCCCACATCGGAACCCGAGTTAAAAGTTTTGAGGTATTTGCCTAGGCTAGCAGCAAGGGCAAAATACCCGTGAACTCGAGGCGTAGTCTTGCCATTGACTTTTGGCTTTGATGTGTGTATCTTTGGAGGCCACACACTTGGGTGGCTCTTTGGAACGTGTAAGAGCTTGCTGAGTTCGAGAAAAGCCTGTAGATTGGAGGGAGGACTGGAGGAGTCTTCGGTTCAAGTAACTCTTTTTCTTTCTTTATTTTAATTAGAGTTCTTATGATAGTTAGCATGTTTAGGTTTATATTTTTTACATGTTTTATGAGTTTTATGCTTAGAATATATAGTAACATGCCTAAGCTTGTAGAATAATCAAAACAAATGGATCTTGGGCAAATGGAAAGCGGCATAATAATTTTAGTTTTCCGCTGTGCACTCGTGACCCCTTCCAACAACAAGATGTTCAATATATATTCTTTTAGAAACACGTAACTAAGTCATGGAAAATCATTAACTAACTTACGTAATAAAGTAAACTATCTAAGGCAATTACTAATTCATAAACTACATACAGCCAATATATTAGTCTAATAAATCTTGTGGTACAATGACGATCATTTGTTAAATGAGATTTAGTCACATCCTAAATACAATATTCATTAAATGGATAAGACTATGTGTGTGATTTTGTATCAGACCATCCTTTACCATAAGAAATAAGCATCTAATGCTTTTATAATGAAATATCATAAAGCACTATTCTAAGTTATTTAGATAACCGAACATTTTATTAATGTTTATCTTTTCATCATTGACACTACTAGTCATATTAAAAAAATGTAACAATTATTTATAAAGAACAAGTAACTATCCAATAGTCACAAGTTCTGATATCAAATATCAAAACAAGAAACATGCATCCAATACATGTTACTTAAGAGCCTTATTTCTAAGAGGAGATTTTCCTCAGGAAGTTATACTCTACATCAAATGCAGAATTTTAATCTAAATCATTTTCGAAACAATTCAATTCTACCTATATAAAATATAACTTAATTTAACGATTAAATTTATGTTACGATTCTCGTTAGCGTGGAATCGAAAAGTCAAGAAACATATGCAGATTATATGCATGTGTGAATAATAAAATTGAATTAAATATCAAATGTCAAGCATGAATAATGTAATGGATGAAGCATTAGACCTGCTTTGATAACATTTTATTGGGTTTGGCAATGGGCGCAGCGGAAGCGCGGTTCGGGCGAAATCATATTTAAAACTTTTCAATTTAACGAATAAATTATTCAATATCTAATATGAATAATTTATTCATATTTCACCTAAACCAATTTATTCAATATCAAAAGTAACATAAATATAAAGGAAATGTCGCGAAATTTTTATGAAAAATATTTTTTCCGTAAAATAACACAAAACACATTTTTGATCGAACCGACCACCCAACACTTATAGGGAATGCTCAAGTCTTCCCCAATAGTGTTAGGGTAGTTCATTGGTTGCCTAAACAATGACAAATTCACTGTTTGGATAGCTGTCACCCGGTTGGCTCAAAAGTCACCCGGTAAAGCCGTTTTTATCCATTTTCGCTTATTTCAACTCCAAAACACTTTCCGGCAATTGTTCCAACGCCCAAAACACATCCAATACATTTATAAGACATCAAATTCTTCATAAAATTTACAGTTCTTCCATATATGATCCAGAATCGAAATTACCTAATTTTCATGCTTTAAATCCAAATTTCCAAGATTAATCAAATTAATCATAACACCAACCAAAGTGACCACACAAGAACAACCCAAGAAAAATTCTAGGTATTACAAGAATGGTTATAACACTCTAGAATGGCAACATGTCATATAATGACCAAATTGGATACTAATTACTATAATTCCATCCAACTACATTTCACACATGCATAATACCTCCAAATCCATCCACCGCAACGAAAAACCCCAATTTCAAGAAACAAAAGGAACCCTAGAACCATTCTAATTATTCAAGAAAATAAGAAACAAATTTACAAGTTTATGGATTAAGGATTACCTTCTAATCTTCGATTTCCTAAATTTTTCCTTGAATTTCCTTTCATTTTCTTCATGATTTCATCAAATCAATTTTAGGGCTTTTTCTTGGTGAGGATTTGGCTGTGATGTCTTAGGTTAAGGAAGATGAAAATTTCTCTTTCTAAAATACCACAACCGACTTTAGCAAGGGTATTTTGAGGATTTTGAAATTTTAATCAAATTAAAACAAACCAAACTTTATATTATCAAATCATATTTTGACAAATAAAGTTCAATTAAAACATGCCATGTAAACCAATAATAATTGGACAAATTTCATAACATATATAAAAAACATTTATTAATTAATCATTTAAATATTTAACAATTAAATATTTAAAAATCAATTAATATAATTATTATTATATATGTATTTTATTTACAATAAATAAAAAAATTTATATATTTATGGCATGTTTCAAAATCTTACTTGACAAATAACTAATGTGTATCTAATCATATTATGTATCAACTACAAATACACAATAATTATTATCAGACAAAATCCCATAATACATGTGTTATCATTTAACTGATTAAATGATCCAAATTAACTCATTTAATCCGGTGAAGTATTATGAATAATTCGTATTATTCATATCGCATTGCCCTAGTGCTCAACGAATACACTTCTGTAACGACCGATAGATTTTACTATTATATACAACTGTACTGCTACGAACGGCATGAAGATATAAAAAATAATTCATGTTGAGACTAAAAAATACTCGTGAAATAATTTTGAGAACGAACGATTAATCCTTCGAAATCCTGGATGAGACCTTACCGTGTCTCCTTTGGACAGCCCATAGTATTTTGGGCATAACATTTTCATATGAACTCCGATTTTTTTTAATTTTATATCGTCGAAAAGCTGAGATCAAGACTACAACTTCCGCGTTGAACATTTTCCCATATTTAGACCAAAATTGGGTAAAAAATACAAGTCAAAATTTCAAATGAATGGTAATTTCGGGGTCAAAATGAAAACATCTCAAATTTTCTTTATTCTTCTACAAATTTCTTTTATCATTTGGGTCCACTATAAGGGACTACTATTCACCAATTTCCAAAAGTGAAAAATGAAAAATAGAATGAAAGAAAAGAAGGTGGAGCCGAGAGAAAAAAAGAGAATGAGAGAAAGAATGAAAGAAAAAGAATAAGAAGAAAGAGGAAGAAGAAAGAAGAGGAAGCAAGAATTTTAGGGCCATTCACAAGCAAAGAAAAAGAAATAAAATCATAGAATACATGAGGGGTGGTAGAAAACAACGAAAAGAAATACTCGATAGGAGCCGCGTTTTCCCCCAGCGATGTGGAGGAAACTTAGCCAGACTTCAAATTAGTGAGTGGACCTCTTTTCTTTAACTGGTTTTATTTATTAAGATTTAAGTTTTGATATCATCCTATTTTTATACCTTAGGGCGTTAGATTTCTTTATTGCTGTTTTTACATAAATTTATGCTTTATGTCATGTTTAGTTGTGTTTACACAGAAAGTTTTAAAGCATGAGTTTTTTATGTTTTCGGGGCATGAGGTAAAAACTCACCCCAGTATGTAACTTGAGATACAGTTAGAATTGACGGATACATAGGACATGTGCCCATGTAGAGCCAGGATGACAGCTTAGGATCATGTACCTGGACTCTAGTTCAGAGCTTGGGTCGTAGCATAGACTTTGCATTTAGATAGTGTAGACATTGCATTTTTGCATAACACCCGATGAGGAGTCTTATATGGAGACAACTCCCTCTTAGTCATGAAAGTCGCGGGAAAAGAACGTTGGAAGGGTAAAGTTGGAAAACACTATTTTTTATGGATTTCTCCGAGTTGTTTCGCTTCGGTTGCTTGCTATACCTCCGTTTCTAAGCTCACCTTGGGCCCAAAACTCCCCTAGACCACATACCTAATCCAAACCAAGCCCAAATACCCAAGTCAAACCAAGTCAACCCAAGTCAAACCAAACCCATGCCCATTAGATGTAATTCACGCCCATTGCCCTTTATTTAGGTAATTGCACATTAATCACATGTTAAAATCTTGATTAATCCTTACCTAAATAAAAGAAATCAAATAAAATCATTACCAAATCAAATCCAATCCCAAATCCTAATTAGGAGATGCATTCCTTATTAGAAACCAATTAGGAGATTCCTTCCTAATCTAAAAAGGAAAGCCTTTTCCCTTTGCCTATAAAAAGAGGCCTTCACCCCCATTCACAACCCTAGCTCATATACATCACTCAAACACCTTGTGAAGCCTCCTCTCACGCCCAAGCACCCAAGACCTCCCATTGCCGCATTCCTGAGGTCAAGAAACCACCCATTGCCGCATATCCCCTTCTCCTTCATACCTCCCACGCCCAAGCCACAATCACACCCTCCTTAGCCGACTTCCAACCACCATTCACAGCCCTAAAACTACCCTAAAATAAACCTTATTTCCAGCCCTGAAGTACCGCAAAAAGACTCCCCAAAACTGCTCCACATTAGCGCCCAAAACAGCCCTAATATCGGCTTCACTGCACTGGTGAACTGCCGCATTTAAGTTTCTGTTCTGGTCAGGTTCTGTGCGTCCCTAGCCCATCAAAACCGCCCTAAAACCATCCTAAAACCATCCCAAAAATCCCCAAAAATTTTCCCCAAAAAACCTTTACAAACGCACCTCCCGAGACCACCAAAATCACCAAAAACAGTCCACTAAACACCCGAAACAGCGACCTGAAACGCAGCGACCAAACGGCGGTGAAACGAAGGTAAAACAGCAGCCCGAGCATCAAAACAGCAAGGAAAACAGTGAGCAAACAATCTTGAAAAGTTTCGGATCATTCGCCCTTCCAACGGACTTGGAAAGCACTTCCAAAGATTGACGAAAGAGGTTAGACCTGAGGGTACCTTTTACTTATTTTCTTTTGTTTTATTTTATTTATTTTAGAATATTATCGCATGAGAGTCGTTTGAAGCATGATGTGATTGTTGGATGAGCGGGATATGTGTTTCCCTTTTGTGGTATATCGGATGGAAACCCGGACGTAAATTCCATAGCCGATTCCGAATGGACGGTAGTATGGTCTGCACTCGGGATACAATACCACGTACCACTTAAGATACACGTATCTCGTCTCATCCAAATTTGTATTCGAGCATGATGTAGTTCTAGGTTGTTTATTTATTATTTTAAGCATGTTTTAACGTAGTTTCGTTATTTAATTTTAAAGCGTGATTATGTTTCTTTTTTATGCATGATATTCAATTTATTTATATTTATGTTTAAGTCATTATTTGTTTGCGTTGGTTTGATGGCTTAACATGTTCGATGTGTGATATTGCGTGTTTATTGTTTAAAGACTTATTTTTAAGCATGCAAACTTAGATTAGGATTTAGTTAGCGGAAGCATATTAGATCTAGGTGATGCTTGAACATGATTATTGATTAGATGCGGTCGATTTATTGCGTGAATTATATCATCACAATGACATAAGTAAGGGACCATTCCGAACCCAACGGTTTGAGGTCTTCCCTTGCGAGGGGTGAGTGCGGCCTTAAACCTTTGTCCCGGTTCACACCGGGTGGCGACTCCATTATTCTCCGGTTTAGTCCCCCGCGGACTACTCCGTACTCTCAACTAGGCCCTGAGTCTAGAACAGCATGCGTCGCCCAGGTTCTGTTGTCTACAGTCTGGCGACTCCACTGGGGATAGAGAATCGGCCTCGAAATCATGTCTTGTCTGTTTATAATTTATGCATTAGTTGACCGTGTCTGTAGTGGGTTGAGGGGGTTAATCAAAGGCTTAGTTAAAGCTAGGTGATGGTTGGGTGTCTTCCTTCATTCACTACCTTTCGAGGAAAAGCTGTGAAGGCACCTAGGTGATCATTACCCGTAGCTTGTTGTGATAGACTAGTTTGGAGGACTCGTTGTTTATTCCTGACACCAAGCGATAAGAGCCTAAGGGGCTTGGGTATTTAAGTGAGCCTCGCTCCACCCTCCCTCTGGGGAATCTACAACGGGAAATCCATTCGACAGTTAGTCACACACCATAACTCGTTGGCACGTACCGTAAGGTATAAAAAAGGTGCGCTCACTTGGTCGTTTGAACCCTTGAGTGGGGAGTCCTAGTTGTGGGCAAACCTTCGTCAGCGAGAGCCTTTGTCCGCGCCCCGTGAACCCACTCATGAACCTTAGCCATAAGAACCCGTAGTTAGACATTTTATAATTAGGTGTTTGATGGACCACCGTCATTTGGATCCAGTTGGACCTTTTGTCAAAGGGTATGAACTTGTCGGGCCATTTAAACTGGGGCAAGTTCATGTCTTTTAACAGTTGGGCCAAAAGCTTCTAAAATGCCAGTGGGCCATTTATGGGCCTCTTATTATTTGAAATCATTTAGCCATATCACCGCAAAGTGTAGACCTGTTGGGCCTTTTCAACTGGGACAAGTTTGCACCACGCGATGGTGTGATTGAATATTTTAAAATGATAAATGGGCCGAGTAGTTTATAGTTTATTGCTTTACGATTTTAGAATTTCATATATTGCATGCATCGCACACATACGCACTGACACATGGCACTAATAGGCACGATAGACACCTATTGGGTTAGAGAGGGGACCAGACTCGTCAAGAAACCGATAGCGAGAATGAGCGAATCAGTCAACGAGGGGTCTCGAATGGATCAGATTGAGGCCAGTCTTGCAAAGATGGCCGAGCACCTGCAGGCACTAACTGCCACCATGTCCAATGTTGCTTTGCCCCGCGCTGCGGGAGGTTCTGAGAATGAGAGGCGCGACGAACCCCAACTGGTTTGAATGATGATGTGCCGGGATTTGATGATGACATGGCCGAGTATGCTGCCGGTAGAATAGCCGGAACTCAGGCCGAGATGCAGAAGCTTCGGGACCAAGTTGAAACGGTCACCCGAAAGTTGAAGGGAAAGAACGAAGATTTGTTGGACTATGATACCATGACTTTTGAGGAGCAGTTGCCCGCTCACTTCAAAATGCCCGACATTGCTAAGTTCAACGGGAACGGAGACCCGAGAGTCCACTTGAGGCAGTATGTCTCAGTGATGAGTTCGGTGGGCTTGTCGCAACGTCAAGTCCAGAAAATGTTCGGAATGTCGCTCGAAGGAGCCCCTGTGGTATGGTATCACAGTTTGGAGAAGCGAGTAAAGGAAGACTGGAGGGAGTTGGCTGATGCCTTCCTCAAGCAGTATGTTACTGACCTTGAAATTGATCTGTCCCTCCGTGACTTGGAGAATGTCAAGCAGAGACCGGAGGAGAGTTTTAAGGAGTATGTGGACGGTGGAGAGGCCAATTATTGAAGATGCAAACAAGGCCTTCAGAGAAAGATCAGATCAAGATGATTATCAAAGGGACTAAGCCCTCGATCTATGGGAAGTTGAGGAGAATGACTTCAATGATCGCGGACTTTCGGCAACTGAGAGAGACCGTTATGGACATTGAAGAAGAAGAGGCCGAAAATAGGAAGTTCTACAATCTGAACGGAGGACTGTTGGTGGATCCTCAGGCAGTAAACCTGTTACCGCGGAGGTTGCGGCTATCAAGAACAGGCGCTTCTCTAACCTTGGCAGGCCCTTGTCTAAGGTGCTGGAGAAATTGATAAGGCAAGGGCTGCTGAAGCCTTTAGAACCCAAACCACTCTCAAATCCCCCTCCCTCAAACCTTGACATGAGCCGTTACTGCCGCTTCCATCAGCAGCACGGCCATGACACAGACAACTGCACCCGCCTTCGCCATGAGATTCAAGATCTGATCGACTCACACAAAATACCCGACCCTGAAAAAGAACAACCAAACACTCACCGTCAACCCTCTACCCAATTATCACTCTGTCCCCCACCTACCTACATGATCAACTCTGGCCTACCTGAGGACCTTGTCCTTCAAACCTTTGACCAAAGCCTTTTGCCTCGGTATTTGGGACAGTAATAGTGAAGATGAGGCAGAACAGAAGAAGGATTTCTGGGAAGATTTCTCAAGTGGGGGTGAGGAAGAAGAAGTGAAGGGCATGACCCGGAGTGGGCGCTTTTACAATGATGCTAATGAGAAGGATAAGGGAAAGGAAGTCCTGGAGGAAGGTCGTGAGGTAGCCGAGAATACTGAGAAAGCCGAGGGTGGTATAGTGCTGCAGCAGTTGAAGAAGACTCGGGCACATCTAAGCATCTGGGAACTATTGTGTGCATCTGGAGAACACCGGCGGGCTATGGTAGAAGCCTTGAGTAAGATAGTGGTACCAGAAGATGCTAATCCAGCTATGTTTGTGGGTTCAGTGCAGAAGGAAGCCATACTGATAACCTTCGCTGATGAGGAGCTCCCGGCTGAAGGGAGAAACCACAACAGGCCTTTATTCATCCGAGCTGAGGTGAGGGGCAAGAGGACTTCTTGTGTGATGGTGGATGATGGCTCTTCCATCAATGTATGCCCATTGAAAATTCTGGCAAGGCTGGGTATTAAGCCAGCCGAGTTGAGCCCTTCTAACATGACTATCAAGGCCTATGATGATAGCAAGCGAGGAGTCGAAGGTACTTTTACCGCAATAGTCAAGGTTGGTCCAGTTGAGGATGAAGTGGAGTTCACTGTGCTGGACATCCCAGCCACTTTTGCCTTGCTGTTGGGAAGGCCCTGGTTCCATAAGCTTGGAGGCGTGCCCTCTACTTTGCATCAGATGATCAAGTTCCCTTATGATGGGAAAATTGTCACTATCCGAGCCGAGGTGGATAATGCTGTAGCCGCTTTGGAAATACAACCTTTCCCAAGGTTCCAAGTGTCGGCAACTTTTGAAGAGTGGGTGGATCCCAAGGTAGCCCGAATTATGGAGAAGATGAAATTCGAGCCAGGCCAAGGCTCAACACTACCAGATTTCAAAGGGCAGAACACTCGGAAGGGTTTGGGATATCATTCTGATGAGGACAAGCCCAAGGTCAAGAAGAAAGGGCTAAAGCTGATGGAGTGCTTTGTTAAGGCCTCAGGGTATCAAGGAGAACCCGAACCGGTGGAAGTCAACGGGATTGTGGTACCCGGATTCGAGATTTTCCAGGATATGATTGGTGAAAAGCCGCTGGCAGGAGAAGTTGCAAAGAAAGAGGATGAGCAGTGGGAGGAAGAACTCATGAAGCTGGAGACCCTAACACTCGGGGAAGAGAAGAAACCTGAGAAGGATCCTGTTGTAGAGGGAGAAATATCTGTAGAGGATGAGGATATTTTCCTTCCAGATTTGTTTGAGTGTACTCCTTTTGTTGTTGGCAATAAAGACAATAGTTCTGCTTACTTGACTGAGTCTCCGCTTTCTAACTTGCATGACTTAAGCATATTCGATATCAACTCTGTCAAAACGAATGCATTCAACCTTGGTACGCCTGAAAATCCCAAGGAAATCTTGATTGCAAGCGAAGTTACCGCCGAAGAGCGGAAGAACTTAGAAGAGATATTGATTAAATATGCCAAAGTATTTGCTTGGTCTTATGAGGATATGCCTGGGGTAGATAGAAGTATTGCCCAGCATGCGATACCGACATATCCGAATATGAAGCCTGTAAAGCAGAAACTCCGAAGGATGAGACCCGAATGGGCCGAGAAGGTCAGAGAAGAGGTCAAGAAGCAAATAGATGTGGGATTCTTGGAAGTAGTGAAGTACCCCGAGTGGTTGGCAAACATTGTGCCGGTACCGAAGAAAGACGGCAAAGTCAGGATGTGTGTCGACTACAGAGATCTTAATAAGGCATGCCCAAAGGATGACTTTCCTTTGCCGCATATTGATGTGCTTGTGGATAGTGCAGCATTGTCTTCCATGTACTCATTTGCGGATGGGTTTTCAGGATACAACCAAGTGCTTATGGCTGAGGAAGATAAGCACAAGACCGCCTTTGTCACAGAATGGGGTACTTATTGCTATAAGGTGATGCCGTTTGGGCTCAAGAACGCCGGAGCCACATATCAGCGGATGGCCACTACCTTGTTTCATGACCTCATGCATAAGGAGATTGAGGTGTATGTGGATGACATGATGGTCAAGTCAGAGACAAGAGACGGGCACATAGGAGCGTTGGAAAAGTTCCTTGAACGAGTGGATAAGTACAACTTGCGGCTGAATCCCAAGAAGTGTGTTTTCGGAGTAACATCGGGAAAGCTGCTCGGCCATACAGTTGGAATGGGCGGAATAGAAGTGGATCCCGAGAAGATTAAGGCTATTACTGAGATGCCAGCACCAAAGACAGAGAAAGAAGTCAGAGCCTTCCTAGGGAAAATCCAGTATATCAGCCGATTCATCGCTAAGTTGACGTCGGTGTGTGAGCCCATCTTCAAGTTGTTGAGGAAAGATCAACCAGTGAAATGGAACGAGCAGTGTCAGGAAGCATTTGACAGAATAAGGGAATATTTGGTGAAACCTCCTGTGTTGAAACCCCCGAGACAGGGTAGGCCTTTGGTACTTTATTTGGCTATTGAACCTGAAGCGCTGGGGGCGATGATGGTACAAGCCGATGAGACAGGAGTGGAGCATGCTGTCTACTACCTCAGTAAGAAGCTGCTTCCATACGAGGCTCGCTATCAGGAAGTGGAGAAGATTTGTCTAGCAGTAGTATGGGCATCCAAGAAGTTACGCCACTACTTCCAGTCTTACAAGATCCAAGTGGTCGCAAAGGAGAATCCTTTGAAGTACTTGCACTCAGTACCCTCGCTGGTTGGGAAGTTAGGCAGATGGTTAGTGCTGCTGACTGAATTTGACATCGAGTACCTCACCTCCAAGGTAATCAAAGGGCGAGCCGTGGCAGAATTCCTGGCCTTGCAACCTGTTGAAGGAGATCAGTATAAGTTTGAGTTTCCCGACGAGGAAATCCAAGCCATAGCGGTCCAAGGATGGAAAATGTATTTTGACGGAGCAGTGAATTGCAAAGGAGCAGGGATCGGGATTGTAATAGTAACCCCTGAGGGAGAAACCCTGCCTCTGGCCAAGAGGCTAACGTTCGGAGTAACGAATAACATGGCTGAGTACGAAGCATGTGCATTTGGGTTGACTGCACTGATAGCCTTGAGGGCTAAGAATGTTGAAGTTTTCGGAGACTCGATGTTGGTGATCCGACAGATGCAAGGAGAATGGGAACTGAAAGAAGAACGGTTGAAGCCGTACTTGTTCCATCTCAGAAGTCTGGCACAGACTATCCCCGATTGTAAATTTCAGCATTTACCGAGAGAGGAGAATCAGATGGCAGATGCGTTGGCAACACTGGCCGCAACTTGGGAAAATCCAGAGAAACTGGTAATGACCGCTTGTGTTGACAACGGCAAGCAAGCCAGTCTATGAGATAGGTAGAATCCTGGAAGTGGGGGTCGACGACGGGAAGCCTTGGTATTATGACATACAGAGGTATTTGGAGCGCGGGGAATTCCCAGAGGAAGCAAGCAGAAAGGACCGAGTGGCTATTCAGAAGTTGGCCTCTCAGTATGTGAGTTTGAAAGGAGAAATCTACAAGAGGCAGGCAAATGGAATTCAGCTGAAATGCTTAAACAGAGAAGAAGCTCAGAAGGTGATGGACGAGGTACATGCCGGAGTATGCGGGCCGCACATGAACGGATTGAACTTGTCCCGCAAGATTGTGAGACAAGGCTTTTACTGGTCAACCATGGAAGCTGACTGTGCGAAGCTGGTAAAGCACTGTCATGAATGTCAAGCACACGGCAATATGAATCATTTGCCGCACACAGAATTACATGGGCTGTCAGAGCCATGGCCATTCTCAGCATGGGGAATAGATATGATCGGGGAAATTCGACCGAATGCATCGAATGGGCATCGCTTTATAGTAGTAGCCGTAGACTACTTCTCAAAGTGGGTAGAAGCCGAATCTTTCCGCAATGTTACAGCAAAGCAAATGGCGAAGTTTATAGCTCGGAATCTCATTTGCCGGTATGGTATGCCGCACCATGTGGTCACGGACAATGGAGTCCAATTTCAGGGAGAAACCAAGGCAATGCTACAGAGTATGGAATCGGCCATCACAAGTCCTCACCTTACAGGCCGCAGGCAAATGGGGCAGTCGAGGCAGCCAACAAGACAATAAAGACGATCTTGGCAAAGATGACTGAGAACTACAAAGACTGGGCTGATAAGCTACCATATGCTCTGTGGGGGTACAGAACATCTGTGAGAACGGCAACAGGAGCCACGCCGTATTCTTTGGTTTATGGAATGGAAGCGGTACTGCCGGGGAAATGGAGATGCAGTCCATGCGGGTACTCGCAGAAGCAGAATTGCCAGAGCAAGAATGGACCTCGCAAAGGTTTGAACAGTTGGCCCTGATGGATGAAAAGAGGATGAAGTCCTTGCATCACATGCAGATTTATCAGAAAAGGCTGGCTCGAGCATTCAACAAGAAGGTGCGGCCCACCAAGATCAAAAAGGGTGATCTGGTGCTTAAGCAGTCCAAGCCGTCAACAACAGACCCGAGGGGAAAGTTCAGACCAAATTGGGAAGGGCCCTACATTGTTCAGAAGGTAATGGGAAATGGAGCAGTAAGACTGTCAGACTTGGAAGGAAATGAGTTTACCGAGCCCATCAATGTTGACAGATTGAAGCTGTATTTCGCCTGAGGGGCAGAAGACTGGATGGTCACCTGCAGAAGACCTAACCCAACAGGATAAAGAAAAATCATGCATCCATGCATACACATAACCCATTATTGTATTCTTTTTGTTTTCGTGTTTTGTGTTTTTGTGTTTGTATTCACAGGTTTTGAAAAGAGAAAAGTAAAAGCGGCAGAGATAAGCCAATCAGAAACAGCGAAAGCACTGTATTGAGTTTGGGTAGAAATCCCGGGGCCGAGGTCCACATCGGTGTTAAGGTTCAGATGGTGAATTGTGGGTTGAGGCCCACCTTGAGTTTGAGTTTTGGGGAATGGATCCCAGGGGCGAAGCCCACAATTGTCAGCAGTAGAAAGGAAGAATTCCTTTAAGTGAGTGAGTGAAAAAAAAAAAAAAAAAAAGAAGTTTGGTAATTTGATATATGTCCGGTGATGACATTGTGTGCAATAGGTAGAAGCCTTAGAAACGATGAGTGCTGGAAGTGTTCTTCGCCGGTATGCTGAATAGATTGATCTTGATTAGACTCAAAGCACATGAATATGGGATCTCAACAATAGAAGCCTGAGTGGTTGACGAGATGACTAGCTGAAGAGACAGGAGATCGGTGAATGACCGTTTGCCTGGATGTCCCCCTGAATTACAGACGCTATGATATATGATATGGTCAGAAATAACAAAATGTCTCTGCGAGAAAAGAAAAGAAAAGAAAAGACCGCCTATAACCGATAAGCGTGAAGCTACCCATGGGCGAGTATTAGGACCACCATGAGGAGAAATGCTACCTTAAAGGGTAGGTGTGTCAGAAAAGAGAAAGAGGAAAAGGGAAAAGTAAAGAAAAAAAAAAAAAAGAGTTCCGAATGAAAAGAATGAGACAAGAGTGCAATATAGAAGACCGTATCATATTGAGTATGCTGAAGTAATCACAGAATGTGATTAAGATATTCAGGTTGGTTAGACCCACTGATCCGATTCTCCGAAGCGAAATCATCGAGTTGGCTTGCTTATGGAATAAGCTGTGAAAGATCCTTGGCACACACACACTAGGAGTCTAGTTTAGATCACCTATTCAGACGATCGGAGTTGAGCATATCGGTACTTTGAAGATTCTCTGGCTTTGACACCAAGCATTCGTTGAGGACGAAAATATATCCAATTATCAAAGATTATCTTATGAGAGGAATTACAATATGCTAAGAGGAATCAGTGGCATCAGTTTCAGTTTCTGCCGAGAATGGCATTCTGGGGGCGAGGCCCATATCACATCAGTTTCTGCCGAGAATGGCATTTTGGGAGCGAGGCTCACGTCAGTTTCAGTTTCTACCGAGAATGGTATTCTGGGGGCGAGGCCCATATCACATCAGTTTCTGCCGAGAATGGCATTCTGGGAGCGAGGCTCACATCAGTTTCAGTTTCTGCCGAGAATGGCATTCTGGGGCGAGGCTCCATATCGCATCAGTTTCAGTTTCTCGCCGAGACATGGCATTCTGGGGGCTGAGGGCCACCCTCAATCACATCAGTTTTTTTCCCGGAATTCTGGGGCGAGGCTCCATCTCCGATCAGTTTCTGCCGAGAATGGCATCTGGGGGCGAGGCCCTTATACATCAGATCATTACAGTGGGATGGACAGCTCGGGAATGAGCACGCCGGGAATGGCACGCCGAGAATGGCACTCCGGGAATGGAGATTTAGTCCGGGAATGGACAGCTCGGGAATGAGCACGCCAGGAATGGCACGCCGAGAATGGCACTCCGGGAATGGAGATTTAGTCCGGGAATGGACAGCTCGGGAATGGTCCCGCCAATGAGCACTCCGGGAATGGAGATCTCGCGAGAATGGCACTCCGGGGAATGGAAGATTTAGTCCGGAATGGACAGCACTCGGGAATGAGGGCACGCCGGGAATGGCCACAACGACCGGGAATGGCACTCCGGGAACCTCGAGATTTAGTTTCCGGGAATGGACAGTTCGGGAATGATGCACGATCGGGAATGAGCACGCCGGGTCAATCACAACGGCACACTCGACGGAATGGAGATCGGTTCGGGAATGGACCACAACGATGACAGTTCGGGAATGGACTTCATCACATCAATATCACAGCAACACTCCGGGAATGGAGATCGGTTCGGGAATGGACAACACACGATGACAGTTCGGGAAATGGACTTCATCACATCATATCACAGCAACACTCCGGGAATGGAGATCGGTTCGGGAATGGACCACAACGATGACAGTTCGGGAATGTACTTCATCAAATCACATTATTTCACAGCGGCACTCCGGGAATGGAGATCGGTTCGGGAATGGACCACAACGATGACAGTTCGGGAATGGACTCCATCACATCATATCACAGCAACGCTCCGGGAATGGAGATCGGTTCGGGAATGGACTACAACGATGACAGTTCAGGAATGGACTTCATCACATCATATCATAGCAACACTCGGGAATGGAGATCGGTTCGGGAATGGACCACAACGATGACAGTTCGGGAATGGACTTCATCAAATCACATCACAGCAACACTCCGGGAATGGAGATCGGTTCGGGAATGGACCACAACACGGTGACAGTTCGGGAATGGACTTCACCACACCACAGCACATCAGCGGTTCGGGAATGGACCAGAGGTCGAAGCACCTCAACAACATCAACTCAACACAGCATGGCGAGTCAAGTGGCAGCTGGCGAGCCAGGTAAGTAAAAATGCATTGCACGTACTTTGATAGAACTGTCATTGTCACACACTGCACGAGTCCCATCAAAGTGGGAGCGACTGTAGACATTGCATTTTTGCATAACACCCGATGAGGAGTCTTATATGGAGACAACTCCCTCTTAGTCATGAAAGTCGCGGGAAAAGAACGTTGGAAGGGTAAAGTTGGAAAACATTATTTTTTATGGATTTCTCCGAGTTGTTTCGCTTCGGTTGCTTGCTATACCTCCGTTTCTAAGCTCACCTTGGGCCCAAAACTCCCCTAGACCACATACTTAATCCAAACCAAGCCCAAATACCCAAGTCAACCCAAGTCAAACCAAGTCAACCCAAGTCAAACCAAACCCATGCCCATTAGATGTAATTCACGCCCATTGCCCTTTATTTAGGTAAATTGCACATTAATCACATGTTAAAATCTTGATTAATCCTTACCTAAATAAAAGAAATCAAATAAAATCATTACCAAATCAAATCCAATCCCAAATCCTAATTAGGAGATGCATTCCTTATTAGAACCAATTAGGAGATTCCTTCCTAATCTAAAAAGGAAAGCCTTTTCCCTTTGCCTATAAAAAGAGGCCTTCACCCCCATTCACAACCCTAGCTCATATACATCACTCAAACACCTTGTGAAGCCCTCCTCTCACGCCCAAGCACCCAAGACCTCCCATTGCCGCATTCCTGAGGTCAAGAAACCACCCATTGCCGCATATCCCCTTCTCCTTCATACCTCCCACGCCCAAGCCCTTCCTTAGCCGACTTCCAACCACCATTCACAGCCCTAAACTACCCTAAAATAAACCTTATTTCCAGCCCTGAAGTACCGCAAAAAGACTCCCCAAAATTGCTCCACATTAGCGCCCAAAACAGCCCTAATATCGGCTTCACTGCACTGGTGAACTGCCGCATTTAAGTTTCTGTTCTGGTCAGGTTCTGTGCGTCCCTAGCCCATCAAAACCGCCCTAAAACCATCCTAAAACCATCCCAAAAATCCCCAAAAAGTTTCCCCAAAAAACCTTTACAAACGCACCTCCCGAGACCACCAAAAATAGTCCACTAAACACCCGAAACAGCGACCTGAAACGCAGCGACCAAACGGCGGTGAAACGAAGGTAAAACAGCAGCCCGAGCATCAAAACAGCAAGAAAAACAGTGAGCAAACAATCTTGAAAAGTTTCAGATCATTCGCCCTTCCAACGGACTTGGAAAGCACTTCCAAAGATTGACGAAAGAGGTTAGACCTGAGGGTACCTTTTACTTATTTTCTTTTGTTTTATTTTATTTATTTTAGAATATTATCGCATGAGAGTCGTTTGAAGCATGATGTGATTGTTGGATGAGCGGGACATGTGTTTCCCTTTTGTGGTATATCGGATGGAAACCCGGACGTAAATTCCATAGCCGATTCCGAATGGACGGTAGTATGGTCTGCACTCGGGATACAATACCACGTACCACTTAAGATACACGTATCTCGTCTCATCCAAATTTGTATTCGAGCATGATGTAGTTCTAGGTTGTTTGTTTATTATTTTAATATATTTTAACGTAGTTTCGTTATTTAATTTTAAAGCGTGATTATGTTTCTTTTTTATGCATGATATTCAATTTATTTTATATTTATGTTTAAGTCATTATTTGTTTGCGTTGGTTTGATGGCTTAACATGTTCGATGTGTGATATTGCGTGTTTATTGTTTAAAGACTTATTTTTAAGCATGCAAACTTAGATTAGGATTTAGTTAGCGGAAGCATATCAGATCTAGGTGATGCTTGAACATGATTATTGATTAGATGCGGTCGATTTATTGCGTGAATTATATCATCACAATGACATAAGTAAGGGACCATTCCAAACCCAACGGTTTGAGGTCTTCCCTTGCGAGGGGTGAGTGCGGCCTTAAACCTTTGTCCCGGTTCACACAGGGTGGCGACTCCATTATTCTCCGGTTTAGTCCCCCGCGGACTACTCCGTACTCTCGACTAGGCCCTGAGTCTAGAACAGCATGTGTCGCCCAGTTCTGTTGTCTACAGATAGTTTAATAATATAATATATAGTCAAAAGTCAGAGGCTTATGGGGTTAGTACGGCTATCCCTTACCGGTATCATCTCCCAGACTTAGGAATGTTACAAAGATTGTATCAGAGCATGGTCTAGAGAGTCGGTAACTACAATGGGTAGAGTGTTGGAGTCTTATCTACTTAGTATGTCCGGGATACTAGTATGCTGGGCACTACCTCTCTAGTATCTGATCCTCGAGTAAGTCCTCAAGATCCTGAGACAGGTTAGCAAGTATTTCCAAGTCTTCTGAAATATTTTTCCTTACTTCAGTTAGGAATCATTCCGTAATCACCTAGATTATTCCCCGAAGCTTAATATAAGCCAGAGAACCAGATAGTAAGTTCCAAAGAAAGTTATCCAACAAAGTAAAAGAGAAAGAGAAGCTAAAAGGAAGTAAGGAAAGTGTCAGGATGACTAAGTAGTCAGAAGTAAGAAAAGATAGAGATACACGATCAGATCAGAAAGATAGTACATAAACATATAGTAGCCAAGAGAATAGAGAAAGTCCCAGCAATTTTTAGAGTTGCCCAGTAGAAGTAAGACTCATTTCCTCCTTAGGAAATTCTTCCAAATGAATCCAATAGCCTTTGAAATCTTCCTATAGGTGGTGAGTTTCTCGAGTAATGAAGAATAACAAGAGAGATAGTAGAAGTAAGAAACCCAGATTAGTCTTGAGGGCTCCAATGGACCTAGTTACCAAAAGGATTTAGAGAACTTCAGCTACTTAAACCCTGATCCAGACCCCTAAGTGAGAGATAGAAATAGTTAGTTATCTTATTCCTCGGTAATTCGATAGAGACGAGACCTTAAACCCTCCAGTCTTCGAACCCTCCAATGACACCAAATAAAGAAGCTGCCCTGACAGAGCCTGCCTCATACCTACCCTATATGAGAGATAAACTCTTTCAGGACACAGAAAACCAGAACAAGGATACCAAAACCCGTTAAGATATAATATGTTTACCCAAGTCCCTATTAGTATAAAGCATAGATGACTATAAGAAGTTTGATGAGATTTCACATAGGATCTTGGAAGGAAGATCACTTGGAAAACGATTAAGAAAGTTTCGAGGAAATTAGAAAGAAAACCTTGTGTAACCTAGAGATAAGACAAGTCAGTAAAAGGCTTGCAACACCAGTAAAAGTCCCCAGGATAGACCAATACGATATGACCTAAGGATTAGTCTGTCAGCTAGTAGAGGATCATAGAAGTATAAAAGAGCAGACCGTGAGGTTAGGGATACTTAGAATTGATGAAGGTGCTAGTACAGACCGTAGAACAAGGTGCCACAGTTGTGATTGGAGGCTAGAGCAAAGAAAAAAGATTTTGTAAATAGTCAGGAGAGTAAACCCTCACTAGCCTTAGTAGCAGAGTGTAAAGCCAAGGAATATGATATAGAAACAGAAGTGGCATGAGGATTTGGTATAGGAATATAAGAAATAAAGTTGGAAAAAAGAAAACAAGATTAGTGGAGACCCTTTCAGAAACCTCAATTTTAGAAAGCATGCAAACACTTAACCAGAGTGTTACCAAGCTTTAATGTAAGCAGAAGTGTGTATTTGGAGATCCTTATGGAAGAGATATGCCCAACTTAGAATCTAGTAAAGAGATGGAATAATAAAGAAGAGCAATTGATAGGTTAGGTAAAGTGCAAGATAATTAGAAAGTTAAATGGATGAGTTCAAAAAGTTATAGATAAGCAGCGTGAGCCAAAATAGATTGAAGTTACAATCAGTTGAGCTAAAGAGCCTTTAAAAAGATAAAGACTTAGAAATAAAAGAAATTAAGGAAAATGACTCTTAGGAATAAAGTGAGTAACTTATAAAGAGACCCATGGTAATGAGAATGAGAAATTAGATAAAAAGTAGTACCTGAACCCAACAACTAATAAGAGATGCCTTAATCAATCAAAGATGATAGAGTTTCCAGAGAAATAAAGATATAAGGAATACAATGAACTAAGATAAGTTTGAAAAGATTAGATGAAAAGTAATACCTGAATTGGAGATTTAGTAAAAGATGTTCTAGATATTTAAGTTTAAAATAGAATTTTCAAGAAAGTAGAGATGTAAGAAGTTCAAGAAATTGAGATAAGAACAAACTTTCCCAGTAGGGTAAGCTCATAAAGGAGGAATAACAAGAGAATATAGTGAGACCCAAGGAAATGAAGTAATAAATTTAAAAGGTTAAACAACAAAGGTAAGATAAGCTAAAGAATAGAGGTAGTACGAGAAAGTTCTTAGAGAGCACGACCTTAGAAGAACTTCTCAAGAGAGACAATAAGTTCAATAGTTGAAGGCAATCAAAGATAAAGTTAGAAATGGTAAATCAGATAATTTTAGTAGTAGTACATTAGTGTGAGAAAGAAACCAGACCTATATATATGGAAGATTCTAAGTTTATAATGCAGTAGTAAGCGCTAATCACCATAACCGAAAAGATTACAGAACAAGGTCCCACATTCTCAACCCTTGATAGACAACAATAGTAGAAGTGGATCTTAATGATTGCCTCAAGATACTCCCAGGAAGGAGTTAAAGTATAGTGGAGGAAGATCTTCAGACTTAATATGAGGCCAGAGTAAACGTACGAGATAGTCCTAAGGTAAAGAATCAGAAAAGTTGTATAACGGAATGGTATAAATATAAGAAGCAGTCAAGTGACAACAGAGATACAAAAGAACCGGTGTTAGACACAGTAATGAATAGAGGAAGGAAATGACATCTTTCAGATAAGGAACCGGAAACATAGACCAGCGAAGTTCCTAGTATAACGTAAGACTTTCATATACAGTTTAAAAATGAAATAAAGTAAGAGATAGTTCTGGTAAAAGAGTTAAAGAAAAAGTCTATAAGATGAAGTACTACAGAAATAAAGTAGTAGACAAGTAACGGCTGAGATTCTAAAGAACCAGGTACTGATGAAATGGTGAGTATGAGGATGTATCTCAAAAATAGGACAGAGATCTAAATCAAGAAAAATTTCCAGAATAGAGTAGGATAAAACAGAATGTGAAAATAATCCTTAGGGAAAGGTGGACATTGAAGATGTTAAAATGTATCAATGGTAGGAAAAGAATACCTCATAAACAAATATAAAAGTAAAGCATATTTTGTACCCAGTACCAAACTTAGATGACCCAACCACTGCAAGTTTAAGACGGCCTAAACCACGGCTGTGGTTTGGTAGAAGTTTCAGAATAATACGGAATCGAGGAGCTAAATTGTCATATGAAGTGAATCCTTAAAGTATGACATATATGACCCTCGATAGTACTAGACTTTAGAGAACAAATCACTTAGGAGTACTGAAACCAAATTTGTAGTAACAGTGAAAATAAGTGAATGAAGAAAAGAATGGATTGTAGTTGGGATTGAATCACCAATGTCCACACTTACAGAAAGAGTGCAGTAGAAATAAGTAAACAGTTCAGTTCCCAGCGAAATTACCAGACCTAACTTTCGTAGTACAACCCATTAAGAGGGACAATAATAAAAAATAAAGGACATAAGGAGAAGTTTTAAGTTATACAAATAATAGAGATTAGAAGTTATAAAGAGGAACTGGTAAGCAGCCTAGTATAGAAACATGTATGTATTGAGCCACATAAGGAGAGTATAAGGAAAGATATATGAATAAGACTCTTTGGTGCATCATAAGGACTTTAGTATGGCCATAGTGTAAATATTGATTAGTAAATGAAAATAGGATGATGAGTTCCATTTAGATCCAAAGTTAGACGTACCAAATAGGAAAAACCAGCCAAGACAATGGAAAGACTGAAACGAACGTGAATTAGTTCACAGAAAAGTAAGTGTTCTAGCTGGTGAATTAAGATAGTTTCAAGTATAAAGCTAGTCAAGGATGATGGTCTAGATGTTGGTTTCTTAGTTAGGTCCCAAGATCATGAAATCAAGCAATGAAACAAGTGAATACACATCAAATGAGGTGCGGAAAATACTCACAATGAAAGGACTGGATGCGACGAAGAACACAAGCCTTCAAGCTTCCTCAAAGGTCACGGTAGTAGCTACTCTGGGCAGTGGACTGCTCGATTTTGCTGCTCCTTGATGCTCCAAGAATCGACCATGGCTGTCACCATTGAAGGTCCAAGCTTCAAGCTTTTCCATGCTCAAGTGTTCACTATCCTATCAACTTTGTATTAACCCATTTGAGTGTGTGCTAGCACTTAGTTTTTGCAACAAAAACCATCTTCTTTTCATCTCTAATGTGTTCGGTTTTGAGGCAGAAAATAGAAGAGGAAGAAGGGCTCCAAGCCGTGAGAGAGAGAAGGAAATAGAGGAGGGAAAATGGTTTCTCCAAGAAACCGTAAATGTGTAGAGAGAGAAGAAAAAAATAAAGTGTTTTTATATATTTTTTTTTCCAAAAAAAAAACAAATACCAAAACACTTTTTACTTTTTCAAAGCAAAAGTCAAAAAGAAAAATAATAAATGCTTTTCAACTAACACATCAATCACTCAATTGTAACATCACTTTAATAAAGTGACATGTTGTCAAGTCACATCACTCAAAGTGATAAGTGATTTGACGCTTGATGTGACTAATGATATGACGCTTGATGTGACTTGCGTGCCGCATTCGAATTCAAAATGTGAATACGCTCGCAATCACACTCGGGCTCGGGTTCTCTAATTCCAAATTAACGAATTTTCCATCGCGAAGTAATTAAACGATAACGCCTAGCAAAATCACTATTCACGTCGCTAACGAATTAATTCTAAATTAATTCGTTCGCCCGAATTAAAAGCTAATTTTAATTCCGCGTCGAAATCCAATTTCGTATAATATATCGAATATATTATTTTATCGATTAATTCCAATTAATCGTTCTCTCTCTTTAATTAATATTTTATCCCAGATAAAATATCTCCGTAATTAATCCCAGATTAATTTTCGCTCTCATCAAATTAATCCCAGATTAATAAAGTGTGAGTCATACTTCATCGATGAATCTTCGGGAAGCGACCCATGAGATCCCCGGATATATTGGCAGTAAATTCGATCGTCGGACTATCCGAACACGTAAGTACCTCATACTACGTTTATACCGATTTACAAGACAATGTTGGCTTCTAGCAAAGCGCCATGCCTGCCCAATTCTCCAGAAATATCCTTATAAGAATATGTGATCTATATCAAGCGTAGTATACCGTAGTATTGGGTATTTCTGTCCAGCATCGGATGGTCACGTGCTAGGCCTGGGGCTGGAATTGTGTCTGCCCCGTACGAAGCACATATCGGATGTTTGGCAACTAGTCTCTATAATCGGAGAAACATGACCTAGTCATAATATCCCGATAGCTTGAGCATTTAAGAGAACGAGTTCCGTATCCTACTTGACCATCATCTCCATATGACTGGAGTGATACTTCCGTATTGACATCACACCCAACACACTACGATTCTCAATATACCCAGAATTGGTGTACACAGAACCGGTCTAGACGATCGCAACCAAAGTATATTGATTGTCGTAAGTATTAGCGGTGCAAGTCTCAGGTTAAGACCAAATACACCTACCCTGATTGCGGACTCCCATAGACACATAGTAATACTACCAATGGGATTCCGCGGGGGGTCTATCCAGAGCGAAGCTGTTTCCCGTACCATCGGTAAAACACAACCTCCTATTACACTTGCATGAGTATCCTATACCCAAATATATGAGAACTATGCCATTGTGCCCTCACAACGCTCACAAGTGTAATACTAGTCTTTTACGTATTTATCGATGTCCAATCTCGATAATACTCTGATTAGGGATATTTAATGATTTATCTTTCGTGGACTGATACTGTCTCATATCATTCTCAATCTAGGAACAAATCATAAGGACCTCCTATCATTTATATATCTTGGTGATCTAATCACAAATGATAAGAGAGCAATCTCCTTTATCACATAGTTAATTTATACAACAACAACATGATCTGTACAAATAGTGACGCTATGGGTCATAATTGTCCAATAATCTCCCACTTGGCCTATAGCCAGTCACTCAAGTGTCTTACACCCGAACTATGTACAGTTGGCTCAAACTGTTGAGAAAATGCTTTCGTCAGTGGATTTACATGATTATCGTCTGATGCGATTTATTCGATCATCATATCACCACGATGTATGATTCGAACGAATCAGATGAATATCGAAGTATATATCTGGATCGTTGATGAGACCATTAATTCTTTAGCCTGTGCTGTAGCCTAGCTCAGCTGCTAACAGAACTGTATCTAATCTAATTAGATTTGTTATCGACCCAAATGGCTTCTATTACTGCCTCAGCTGCAGCAATTACCTGCATTTGTTGTTTATACGGTAACAGTATCTTGCTTGGAAGATTTCCAGCTCATTGTTCCGTTATTCAAACTTTATAGTACCGTTATCACGACTTATAGTCGTTATCATGAAAGCCAAGCTTTCACCGATTATTATTATGGGAATATCATTTCCAAGAAATGACATATTATCATTATTTTACAGGACATTCACTTTCAGTGCGCTCCCACTAACCTCCTTATATACACAAGAATTATTTTCGTTTTGAATTAAATCATAAACTATTATGATTACATCAAAATAACAATTCCAAGAATCTAATGCTTGCTTCAATCCAAACATGGATCGAATCACCTGCAAACCTAGTTTGCTTGTTATGGTTTGATAAAACCGTCAGGACGTTCTAAACATCCTCCAAAAGGTTTCCGTTAAGGAAAGTGGTTTTGGCATTCAGCTGCCACATTTCATAAATGAAATATGCAGCATCAGCAAGCATTATCCAAATGGATTTACCATGGCAACAGGTAAAAGGTTTCGTCGTAATCAACACAGTGTTGATAACTCTACCTTTTCGCTACAAGCCTAGCTTAGTACGTTGGTATATTGCCTTCCACATTTGTCTTCCTTGAAGACTTATATAGTACCTATAGGCACAATGCCTTGCGGTACGTCAACTAGTATCCAAACATAGTTGATAAACATAGAATCCATATCGGACATTATGGCACTTTGCCATAATTGGGAGTCGATACCTTGTATCACTTCCTCATACGTAGTCAGTTGGTATACCTCAATAAGATTTACATCTTTATGAGGTTATATCGAAACCCATACCCCAGGTTATTTTCTGACTCTGTCCGACTTACGCAGTTCTTGTGTATTCGAAGATTATTGGTATAGTTTCATCCTTGATGAACTATCTGTGTTCCATTAAGGACTTGGTGCCTTGAACAGTATTACTTCGATTTTCATCGAGTTTTACTATCCTCCTACTTACCACTGCATATCGGTATTCCTTTAAGGAAAACTGCATGGCGAGCAACAATTACATTGTTCTCTCGTGAGTTGTATAAGTACTATATTTATGGTATCCCTAGGATAACCTATAATTGGCACTTATCCAATTTGGGTTTTGGTTTGGTATCATCCAAACATATGCCTAACATACCCAATTCCTCAGGAATGAGAAACCCAGTTTCTTTCCCGTTCATAACTAATATGAAATCTGTCTAAAAGATTTTAATGGAACCTTATTCAAAATAAGTTATGCACTGTTAATGCTTATCTGTTGAAGGAAATGGTAGCTCATAGCGACTCGTGATTAACCTAATCATGTCTAATAAAATTCGGTTACTCAGTTCGGACACACCGTCAAATTGACGTTTTCCGGGAGGAGTCCTCTTTTGAAAGAATATTTTACTCTTTCAAGTATTTGAGAAACTTATTGCTTAAGTATTTTCTATCATGGTCCAACTGTGATGGTTTAATACTTTAGCCGATCTGTTTGTCTATTTCGTGTCGAAACTGTAAAAGTTTCCGATTTATGTTTCAAAAGAAAACACATAACCATATGCGATGCCACATCCATAAAGGTCACGAAATATTCATATCCACATCTAGCCTGGCTAGACATGGCCCACTTGCTTCACTATGAATTAGGGCTAACAGATCGGTGGCATTTACACTTTTACTAAGTAAATAGTGTTTTAGGCACTTTGCCCAATAAACTAGATTCGTAGACTTCATTTGGATAGAATCAAATCAGTCCAAGTACCCACTCTTCGAAAGTGTGGATATACGAGTCTTGTTTGATTGTGTCCCAGACAACAATGCCACAATTAGTTTCTTAATTGATCAAATCAGTTTGAGCTATTTATTTGTCTTGTTATATATTTGAGATATTATTTATATTCAAAATATAAATTCTGTTATTCACATCTAATGTGATTTATCTCAATATCATCTTTATATAATAAAACACTTTAGTGTTCTAGAATATAAAGGTTCACCCGCAGCGGGTTAAACACTGATATAGAGATAATGTATCTAGTCAAACCAGTTACATTATAATAGTTCCTTAATTTAAGTACTAACCAGAAAGTAGTTCCTAAATTCAGGTATCTACGGTTAAAACAGCGACTTTCGTCCCGTTTCCAATTCACAGATAAATCTCAATTGAAGTCAGTATCATGTTCAAAACAGATTCTGAACATCAATATATATTTATGTACCACACTAAGTATCTAAAATCTAATTTTAATACTAGTTGTGAACATATTTATGACAAACATATTTGAAGTCGGAAACTTGCTCGTCTTCAATTCCTTCTTAGAATATGTCATTTTGTCTTCCTAGAATATTATAATGATTTTGCCTTTGCCATTTTCATATTCCAGAAGCCTTTGGCCAAGCCTCGGGTTTCTAGAATATCGAAGTAATGTGCGCCTTGCACTACTTGCCTTACTGCAAACTTTGACTTTATCTCCTTGAGATTAGTCATTAATTCTCCAAGAATTATTTATTGCAATTTAGTATTTCAAAGATCCTTGAAAATCCTTCAATTTCATTATCATACTTTAAGGATCTAATCCTTAGTTCTAATCCAGAAATTAAGGAGTCTACTTGACAAGTATAATGGATTAAGTACTAAAGTTATCATTACATGAATATTCCAAATATCATGTTCCACTTATTTGCTTAACTACGGGCTTTAGGCATAACACGTTATTTTATCAAATAAACTAACTTATTATATTCCAATACCATCCTGAAATTTTATTCCAAATTTGAAAATTAAACCATTTAAACACGTTTTCCCCAGGATTATGTTTTAAATGTCAATCTTTCAATTTCATTTTGATTCTAATAGTCCAACTATTTAATCAACGATTAGTGGTACCATGTATTATAATGATTATTATAGTCCAACAATACAATCAAATCTAATTTAAATTAACTAACCTCAATTACATTGATTACTATAATCCAATTATAAAATCAACTGTAAATTGAAATCAATTAATTCAAATATATTGATTACTATAATCCAATTATATAATCAACTATAATACAGTCCAACTGTTTATTAAAACAACAATTTAAATATTAGTCCAACTAACATTTAATCTAACGACGAAATATATTTGAATGAGCGCGTATGACAAGTAATTAAACGAATATTGCAAATTCAATTCTTGTCTCCTATTATTTTTCGGCGAGCCTCTAACCCTCTGTCGAGTACTCGGGAAACTGTGTTTCCTAGTGGGCTAGGATCCCGTTAAATATCACATAATCTTTACTTTGGCCAACAAATTGTATGATAATTAACTAGGTAGATCTCTAAGATCAATTGGATCCAATCCAATTCCTAGATCCGGTAGGGGGACATCCAAGTCCGAAACATATATCTTATATATGTCAATACATCAAATGCATTACCTAACCTTTTTCCTCTGAATCAACTAAGCCTTGGCTTTGGCACAACAAATTTAGTGATCCCAGTCAAGCACGACCTATTGACCATGGAAAGCTTCGTAATCAATGTCGATGGACAAGAAATGGTCTTGACTTTGGCCAACAAACCACAACTTGGACAAGACACCGATGTGGAACAAAGCTCTTGTGATTCAAACACATCTTCGACAGACAAAGGCCTTGACTTTGGCCAACAAACCAATGTCATCTCGGATCTTGAGTGAGAATCACTCAATGGAAGGAAAGACGCTTAATATTGATCGAGGGTTTTTCGCGTGCAAATTGTCAACCAATTTATTATCTTTGTTAAAGTCTCATCATCATACACCCTTAAACATGTATTCTAAACACATAATAAAGCGTATATGAAAAATAATAATGAAATGCGGATGGATACTTTATACAATTGATCCTAGATCAATTCTCTCATTTTCTTTCTCCCGCTAGCACATGTATTTACTTCTACCCGTGACATAACACTTCTAAAGAAACCTCATTTACATTGAGGGGAATAGGTGAGAAGAGAATACAAAGAGTATAGAGGTGATAAGGTTGGACACGCAGGTCCAATTAATAAATCAAATTTATTACAATAATTTCTAAAATTGCCCCACCCTTCTAATATCCATCCGATATACATTATTCAAGCATCGCAACCATGTATTCACACAAGCATGTTATCAATCAATATAATCCAATTAATTAATCTGATAATTAAGTATCATCCAATGTTCAAACAATGATTTGATTTTGCTCGAGTCAAACTCGTTTTTGCGAATAAGTACTCAAAGTACAAATTCTTGAATTAAATTAAACTACAACATTAAATCCAATTCAATTTGTATTTAATACTAATTCACTATTTAATTCCAAATTAAATATTACACTTTTATTAATGAACCTTTTACGATTTAAATTCCAAATTCAATCGTAACGGGTCTCAAAGCCCGATTAACGTCCAACGTTTATTTAATTAAAGTCCAATGGGCTTTTAATTAATTTCTTAAGGCATGGACTTTTGGTCAACTCGGGTCAAACCGAATAACCAAAATCCAATCTGGGAGTTACCCCATAAGCCTTTAAATCAATTTAGGCCCATTAGGCCCAATCAAACTTTAAAGGTCCATTTAGTCATAATTGGACTTTATGGATGCAGTTTTGGGCCCAATTGGATCCAACCAAATTGGCCTAAACCTTACTTGGTACAACCAAGTCCAAAAGCCCAATTACAACCTATAAGGCCTAAATCCAATTTCAAGCCCAATTAATTAACTTATAAAATTCCAAATTCCATAATTAATTAACCTAAGTGTAATACATAATTAATTACCCAATTAGCATTTCTAAAACATCAATTAGCCTAATTAATCATGCACTTTAACATCAAATAGTGTCCAACACAATTTAATCAAAATCAAACCCAATTACATGCTTTCAAGTGTCTCGGCAATTAGGGGTTTTTCAATCCGATTCCATTTCAATCCAATTGAATCCACAATCATCATTTCCCAAATCAATTCAACTCATCCAATGAATTAAAATCAAAAAACACCATGAATTTTAAAATCTCATGAATTTCGGCCAAGCCATAATTTGAGGAAAAATTTTTCAATTCAAAATTCAATCCAATTAAACCTTAAATCAACATTTCCCTATTGTTTTAAGTCATCCAATGATCAAAAAATAAAACTACCAAGACAATTTAGGGTTCCTCCATTTTCGGTCCAACCTAAGGAATTGGGGAAAATTGTTCCAAACCAATTTTCATGAAATTGAACATGCACAACATCAATTCAACCTCATTCAAGCATACTTAATCATTCAATTCAACCAAATCACGCGTAAATCGAGTTTGCCCAATTTTAAACCCTAAAAGTTTCATGTTTGATAAAAGCTCAAGATACCATTGTTGGTTTCTTAGTTAGGTCCCAAGATCATGAAATCAAGCAATGAAACAAGAGAATACACATCAAATGAGGTGCGGAAAATACTCACAATGAACGAATTGGATGCGACGAAGAACACAAGCATTCAAGCTTCCTTAAAGGTCACGGCAGTAGCTACTCTGGGCAGTGGACTGCTCGGTTTTGCTGCTCCTTGATGCTCCAAGAATCGGCCATGGATGTCACCATTGAAGGTCCAAGCTTCAAGCTTTTCCATGCTCAAATGTTCACTACCCTATCACCTTTGTATTAACCCATTTGAGTGTGTGCTAGCACTTAGTTTTTGCAACAAAAGCCATCTTTTTTTCATCTCTAATGTGTTCGGTTTTGAGGCAGAAAACTGAAGAGGAAGAAGGGCTCCAAGCCGTGAGAGAGAGAAGGAAATAGAGGAGGGAAAATGGTTTCTCCAAGAAACCGTAAATGTGTAGAGAGAGAAGAAAAAAATAAAGTGTTTTTATATATATTTTTTTTCCAAAAAAACAAATACCAAAACACTTTTTACTTTTTCAAAAGAAAAAGTCAAAAAGCAAAATAATAAATGCTTTTTAACTAACACATCAATCACTCAATTGTCACATCACTTTAATAAAGTGACATGTTGTCAAGTCACATCACTCAAAGTGACAAGTGATTTGACGCTTGATGTGACTAATGATATGACGTTTGATGTGACTTGCTTGCCGCATTCGAATTCGAAATATGAATGCGCTCGCAATCACACTCGGGCTCGGGTTCTCTAATTCCAAATTAACGAATTTTCTGTCGTGACGTAATTAAACAATTACGCCTAGAAATCACTATTCACATCGCTAACAAATTAATTCTAAATTAATTCGTTCGCCTCGAATTAAAATCTAATTTTAATTCTGTGTCGAAATCCAATTTCGTATAATATATCGAATATATTATTTTATCGATTAATTCCAAATTAATCGTTCTCTCTCTTTAATTAATATTTTATCCCAGATAAAATATCTCCGTAATTAATCCCAGATTAATTTTCTCTCTCATCAAATTAATCTCAGATTAATAAAGTGTGAGTCATACTTCATCGGTGAATCTTCGGGAAGCGACCCATGAGATCCCCGGATATGTTGGCAGTAAATTGGGTCGTCGGACTATCGAACACGTAAGTACCTCGTACTACGTTTATACCGATTTACAAGACAAGTTTGGCTTCTAGCAAAGCGTCATGCCTGCCCAATTCTCCAGAAATATCCTTATAGGAATATGTGATCTATATCAAGCGTAGTATACCGTAGTATTGGGTATTTCTGTCCAGCATCGGATGGTCACGTGCTAGGCCTGGGGCTGGAATTGTGTCTGCCCCGTACGAAGCACATATCGGATGTTTGGCAACTAGTCTCTATAATCGGATAAACATGACCTAGTCATAATATCCCTATGTGACCATCATCATCTCCATATGACTGGAGTGATACTTCCGTCTTGACATCACACCCACACCATGATCTCAATATACCCAGAATTGGCGTACAAAGAAAAGGTTAAGGAAGACTAGACGACGCAACCAAAGTATATTGATTGTCGTAAGTATTAGCGGTGCAAGTCTCAAGTTAAGACCAAATACACCTACCTTGATTGCGGACTCCCATAGACACATAGTAATACTACCAATGGGATTCCGCAGGGGGGTCTATCCAGAGCGAAGCTGTTTCCCGTACCATCGGTAAAACACAACCTCCTATTACACTTGCATGAGTATCATATACCCAAATATATGAGAACTATGCCATTGTGCCCTCACAACGCGCACAAGTGCAATACTAGTCTTTTACGTATTTATCGATGTCCAATCTCGATAATGCTCTGACTATGGATATTTAATGATTTATCCTTCGTGGACTGATACTGTCTCATATCATTCTCAATCCAAGAACAAATCATAAGGACCTCCTATCATTTATATATCTTGGTGATCTAATCACAAATGATAAGAGAGCAATCTCCTTTGTCACATAGTTAATTTGTACAACAACACCATGATCTGTACAAATAGTGACGCTATGGGTCATAATTGTCTAACACTAGAGACAGGCCGTAAATCGGTGGTCAGTTGTGAGATCCCGAGATTAGAACGGATTCGATGACGAATCCTATTTAATGGGGAGAATTTATAACGACCGATAGATTTTACTATTAAATACAATTGTACTGCTACGAACGGGATGAAGATACATAAAATAAATCATGTTGAGACTTAAAAATACTTATGGAATAATTTTGAGAATGAACAGTTAATCCTTCGAAATCCCGGGATGAGACTGTACCGTGTCTCCTTTGGACTATCCATGATATTTTGGACATAAATTTTTCATATGAACTCCGATTTTTATGAATTTTATATCCTAAAAAAGCTAAGATCAAGACCTACAACTTCCACGTTGAATAATTTCCTAAATTCGAACCAGAATCGAGTCAAAACATAAGTCAAAATTTCAGATGAATAGTAATTTCGGGGTCAAAATGAAAAAGTCTCAAATTTTCTTCATTCTTCTACAACTTTTTTTAATCATTTGGGTCCATTATATAAGGGACTACTATTCACCATTTTCCAAAAGTGAAAAATGTAAAATAAAATGAAAGAAAAGTAGGTGGAGCCAAGAGAAAGAAGATTAGGAGGGAAGAAGGAAGGAAAGAAAGAAGAAGAAGAAGAAGAAGAAGAAGAAGAAAGAAGAGGAAGCAAAGGTTTTAGGGCCATTCACAATCAAAGAAAAAGAAAGAAAATCATGGAAGACATGAGGGGTGGTAGAAAACAAGGAAATGAGATACTAGATAGAAGCGGCTTTTTCCCTCAGCGATGTGGAGGAAACTTAGCCAGACTTCAAATCACTGAGTGGATCTCTTTTTATTAACTGGTTTTATTTATTAAGATTTAAGTTTTGATATTAGACTTATTTTTGTGCCATAGGGCGTTAGATTTCTTTATTGTTGTTATTACATAAAATTTATGCGTTATGTCATGTTTTAGTTGTGTTTTACACAGAAAGTTTCAAAACAAGAGTTTTTATGTTTCGGGTCATGAGGTAAAAACCCACCCCAGTATGTAACTTGAGATACAGTTCGAATTGACGGAAACATAGGACATGTGCACATGTAGAGCCAGAATGACGGCTTAGGATCGTGTACCTAGAATCTAGTTCAAAGCTTGGGTGGTAGCATAGATCTGCACCCCCAATTCTAGTGGTGGCTACGCTCAGTTGAGTCATTTTCCTGGGCGTAGAGCTCACGTCCAGTTGAGTCGTTGTCCTGGGCGAGGAGCACCACCAGTTTCAGAGATGCCCAATTAAGTCGTGCTCCTGGGCATAGAGTACCATCAGTTTCAGATACGTCCAGTGGAGTCGTTGTCCTTGAAGTAGAGTAGTTTTCAGTTTTTAGATTTTTAGTACACATGTTTCAGACCTTCAACATATAATTTTCAGAAGTAAGATTTTAGAATTTAGTTTTTGTAAACCAGAAGTTTCAAAGGTAATTTTCAGAAAAATCAGGTTTATTAAAAGATTTCATATGAAATGGTTTTCTTAGAACTTTGTTTTAAATATTTAATGATTTGATTTGAGATTTTCAATTTCATATCCACTCACTTAGATCGAATAGCGATCTAACCCCCAATCCTAGTTTTCTTGGTTGCAGGTTTTCTCTGAGGACAATCTTGGGAGGATGGATACTGATGCAGTCACTTGGGTTGGAGTCCACCAGTTCACAGTCGAGTCAGAGTCAAAGTAAAATTGTATGCATTCATTAGCATTATATAAGTCATCATAGGTATCCATTAAAAAAATTATAAAGAAATGTATTTCTTATGTACATAGTTATATGTAATAAAAGTATTTGATGATGTTGAGTTGGGCCATGGTCCTTGAGCTTGACTTGCATTTAGAAAGTTTAATAATATAGTATATAGTCAAAAGTCATAGGCTTATAGGGTTAGTACGGCTATCCCCTGCTGGTAACATCTCCCAGACTTGGGAATGTTACAACTTCATATTTTGGAACTCTCTAAGTTTAGGTTTATCCGTCACGAAATCCAATTTCGTGTCCACAATCCACCCACTCATGGATTATGATAACCACGGATAATCTCGCTAAACTATGCAAGCCGAGGTCATTACATACGTATAATTCTCTGTCACAGGCTATCCATATTACATCTGGGATATAAATGGGAACGTCAAATCCGTTCGGTATAATATAGTCAACTTTCAATTTACAATCTCTAAATAACACTCAGAATTGATTTTCGAAGTTATACCACGGCCATGGATTTACTAGATCGTAAACACGTAAGGATGTCTATGCCTTGTATACTGGACTGACAGATCCTATCTTCATACGCACCGGATATCATGAGCATCAGTCTACACCCAACGAACAAGCGGAGGTCTGATCATGAATAGATAGGTGACGTGACTGCTATCAAAGTATAGAGAATAACTCATATAGCCCACTGTGGTATCTCAAGTCGAATGATCACTATGCTCGCTCAACTCGAGAAGATTCCTATTGACGTTGGTGTACCATCTATTATGAAATCTTCAGTGAGTCATTTAGTGTCTTATCAAATAAACACCTACATATATATACGAGTCTCTCGAGACTCATGGTTCATTGGGATAAACCATCGGACCAATTCACGATAAATAACATATACTGGTCTCATCGAATTTTACTAACCGACCGTGTTATTAAATCTTGACCAGGAACTTTATTTAAGGATATATATCTTATAGTGCGCTTCCCAATATCAATTATAAACTACATTGTAACTGCACACTACATTTTAAACCCTAGGGTTTTTGTCTAATATACAAGTATTACTGAACCAGATTCAGTTTCGATCTAATCGTAATCATATATCTAATCATAATTTAATCGAATAAGTGTAAAAATACAAGGGTACTACCATTGAATTAGTAATATTACTGAAAATAGAATTGCTCGTATTTATGAATAAAACATAAATATGATACGGATTGGCACTCTTAGCACTAACCCTAACAGTTTGAGTATAGTTGTAGTGTGAGGGTATTGGAGGTACTTTTGGGTAAGCTGGACATTTAGAAGTAAGTGTTGGATTCTGAAAATAAGCTGGCATCATGACGCGCACCTTTGGCTTCGCAATGCGTACTGGAAAAATTACCTCTGATTCGGTTTTAGAATATGAGAGTCGCGGCGCCCAAGGACTAGCGTCGCGACGTAGAAAGCATATGAAGCTCACTGTCTCGTCACTCAATGGTTCATTAGCATGTGTAAGCCCAAGGGGCAGCGTCACGACGCGTGAAATAAAATTCCCTAAAATCAGTTTTAATTCATTCCAGTTTTTCCCTAGCTTGTTAAGGGCCACTCTAAAGGTCTCGTATCAGCTGTCGTACATACATTACATGATGATATAAGTATGAGACGCATCGAAGTGATAGTAAGTGCTTGAATGGATAAACCTAGCCTAATTTCGAAATATATTTAGTAGCCGTTTTCTAATCAAGTTTATCAATTATAGATCATTGCATGAACCGTAATCTCCTACGCCGAAGTAAAGTAATATCAGCCATACCCTAAAATCTGTGAGTGGACCCTTTTCACAATCTAATTTTATCTAATGTTTTTTTATGTAAGATTTACATTTAAAAGCACATAAGGCGTTAGCCAAAGTTTGATTTCAGTTATTTTACGATTGATGATGTTTTAGAAAGATTGTTTTCAAAAAGCTTGAGTTTTATGATTTCAAGGCATGGGAAAAAAATCCACCTCAGTATGTAACTTGACTTAGATATGAAATTGACAGATATAGATATCATGTGCACACGCAATTTAGGACTAGGGATGACAAATACCCATGTATCCTAGATTCATAGTCTGGAGGGTAGCATAGATCCACACCCAGCTCCAGATTTACGGCTAGGGGGATGGTGATACTAAACACCCCTAGACCACTAGATATCATGTTAGTGGGATGGCGATGCAAAACACCCTTAGACCCTAGTTTCAAGGACATGATACTGGCATGCATACGGAAATACGTAACGCCCGATGTCATGGATTTGCACACCTAGCTCTAGTTAAGGCTTATGGGGGGAAGGTGATATGTAACATCCCCATGCCTCAGGTTTTCAGCAGACATTCATATATAAATTTTCAGAGAGAGGCTTATAGAAATATGTTTTAAGAAAGAGTTTTTATAAGAAACTGTTTTATAAGAATTTCAGAGATTTACATGTCAAAATCAGTTTTCATAACAGTTTTCTAGAAGAAAGTTATTTTCAGATAATGAAAGAGATTTCAGAAGAGGTGATTTGAGATGAATTTGATTTTAGAACCATGAATTTTCAAAAAGCATTTTAGTACCTATTTTTAAACTGTTCACTCAATAGATCGTTCAAACGATCTAATCATTCATTCCCAGTTTTCTTATTTTACAGGTTACCCGGAGGACGAGCTCGAGAGGATGGATACTGATGGCAATCACTAGGGTATTGGTTCCACCAAGTCAAGTCTGAGATAGAGTTCAGTCAAGTCAAGTCAAGTCAAGTTCCAAATATTTGTATAGTAAAGTTGTGTTATTAGTATTTGTGAATAGAGTTGTTAAGAAAATTGATATTGAGTATTCAATAATGTGTACTATTTTATATTTTATATTATGGATTCTGGGAAATAGTCCCCTATATGAAATTATGTTTGAGAAGAAAACATCAGTGTTATTCATAGTTAGAAAGTCAGAGGCTCAAGGGGGATAGTACGGCTTATTCCATACCGGTAACATCTCTTGGAGGGGGATGTTACAGAACCAGAAGATCACGTAACATATAAATGAGCTACTTAACTTTTGCAGCGTGAGTGCCAAAGCTGGATATTCAGATTCACAGTTTTATCTTGACATTGTCAGTTATTTGTTTGCATTCTTGGAGATAAGGTTGTCACTAAGATTTGGAAGCGTGTGGGAACATAATGGATTTGAATGCATCTGTTGGCAATAAGTTCTCAAACAAAGGAATAGTCCAGATCAATGTGCTTGGACCTTTTATGAGATACAAGATTATTATTGTGTAAGATTGTACACTTGCTGTCAGAAAACAGTAGTGGTGGTTTGGTAGAAGGGACCTGAAGATCACGTAGCAAATATAGTGAGCCACTTAACTTCTGCAGCAGTGAGTACCAAAGCTCAGTATTCAGATTCACAGCTTGATCTTGAAACTATTGGCTATTTTTTGGCATTCCTTAAGATAAAGTTATCGCCATTATATATAGCATATCCAGAGATACAGTGACGTGTGTTCGGATAACCAGCCCAATCCGCATAGGAATAAGCAACAAGATTATTGGTTCAAAAAAAAGCGATATAGGAGAGTGCCTTTGACATATCGCAGAATATGTTTTATAGCCTGGCAATGTTGTGCAGTTGGAGTCTTCATGTACTGATAAATATAATTTACTGAATTAGCATTGTCGGGTCTTCTGATTATAGATATTGTAGAGCACCAACCATAGATCGATAGTGATATGGATAAGACAATAGAAGATCGTCAGATGAAAGGTGTTGAGATATAATCATAAGCGAGTTGATAGATTTGCAGTCAATGAGATGGGCACGGTCACACCCTTTGAAATTCAGGCATGTGATCGGCAGGAGATGGCTTAGCCATCACCTGAACCTTTGACATGCACCAACTGACCTACTAATTGACTAACCACATGTATTGCTCAATTTCTAACGTGATCATAAAAACTATTGTAAATATGATGTATAACTTGTAAATACGCATCATGAATATAAACTCAAATGCATATCTTATATATACATAACATAATAACTACTAATACATAAATACATAGTTATATACGAGGCCTAATTGTTGAACTTGACAATAACTAACAACTAGGCCCGACTCTGATGACCGTTGTGTATAATGGCTGTCATCGGGACTAGTCTCCTCTAAAGTTTATCCACTATATGCATGATCCTATGACTTGCAAAATAATTGAAGAGTGGGGTGGGTCAGATCTTTTGAAAGACCCGTGGAGTGAATACTGGAGAGCAAAAAATAATTGATATGTATAACATGAATATCTAATAACTAAATTTGAGAGAACATAAATACACATGAAGCAACATGAACGGAGAAACAACTAATATGGCTGGAAAGTTGAAAACGTGATATAATGAGTCGAGCTGCACTAGTCTTCCCGTGATAGAGTGATGCTACCACCTATCATACGACAAACTGGATAGAGCAGCTTTCAAATATGAATCTACCGCATGGAAACTAAAACTAAAGCTTGTCTGAAAACTGATCATATCGTGAATGCTGACAACTGAAATATGACGTGTGAACTGACAATGTGATGATGTGAATGAACATAAACTGAAAAACTAGAAATGATAAAGTGAGCTGCTAACCTGCACATGACCTAATACTGTGTGAACATGATCTGGAGCTGCAATGAATTACATGACGTGATTTCTAACGTGACCTGAGCTGCTTCATGATTTGCAATCTAATGACATGCTGACCTGATTTCAAATAGTATACGATGTCCAGAAACTACATGAACTAAACTTGAATACCTTAACTGTACATGCATAAATTATACTTGACAGTTTGAATTGAAAATGCATGAGCTGAATCTGAATACTAGTCTAAAATATGCATGAGCTGAATATGAATATTAAACTAAACATGCATGAGCTAAATTTTAATACCTAAACTGAACAAGCATGAGCTAAACCTGAATGTTTTAACTGAACATGCATGAACTGATCATGTCTAAAAGCTAATATGCATATTACATGATTGAACCAAACATGGTTTAACTAACACGAGAACTAAACCCTGATGACATGAACTTAAATATCGAAGTGCTAAATACAGGAATTGTCTACCTGAATGATGCGGACTAATAGATGTACTGAGAGATACTGAATTACAACCTAAGGACATGTACTTAATGCACAAACTTGAAGACTTAAAGAGAGACATGTCTATAATCTTAATCTGAATCTTGAAATTCATATCGAGTCTAAAAACTGAATCTCATAAATCCATTTACATGAATTGAAAACACATATGTGCAACAATTGGGATATTGATGTCTCCTCCGCGTCGCCATACATATCGGGATTGAGTCGTTGCCCCCGCATATGCTTGTACATGACCTGAAAACATGGAAAACCACACCAGCGTAGTAACCTGGGGAGAAACTTTCCTAGCACAGTGTAGGTAGGAGAACATGAACATTAACTTGAGCCTATGAGGGTGATCAGTGCCCCAATGAAAGCATACCCGGATGCTCAACGTAAGAGAATGACACTAAACCGGTGGTTTGAAAATAAAACGCATATACTTATAAAAATATTTTCTTAAAACCTAATCTAGAATTATAAAATCATTTCTGAATATATGTAACATAAAAATCATATATGTATGATTTTATAACCTAAATATCACAACTTGTCTAAATTGAACCTTAGACATAGAAAATTTCAAATTTACTATAAATTCATATCAACATGAAAAATTTTGAATTTTGCCGTTATTAGTATTTATTTTGTCTAGTTTCCGTAAATTTCTTCTATTTGGAAATCTGGAACTTATCTTATGATCAAAACACTACAACTTGTGCAGAGTAGGTTTAAGTTTCGGGTTCATGGAGTTATTTAGTTCCTAGGGTCATCCACCTCAATCTATTATCAATTCATCACATAAAGACACATATCTAACATAAAAACTTTAAATTATGTTCAGGTTAAAACATTTACCAATTTTTTCCTTGTCTAACTTTAAAAAGCCTTCAAGACTAGCCATTTTTTTGCTACTTGCTTTTCTCTTTCCTTCTTCTTCTCCAAATTTTATTTCAGGATGATACATTTCTCTATTCTTTCTCCACCTCTTGCTCGGCCAAAAGTGGAAATAATGGGTTGGTTTGTTTTTTGTTTGGTTAAATAAATATGTGAAGAAAAGTGAAGATAATTAATAACAATCTAAAATTTTTACAATCCTTCTTCTTCATGGGCCGAATGTTAAAGGCTTTCTTGAGCTTGGTTCTGTTTGGATTTGAGTTGGTTAAGTGGGCTTGAGTTAGGCCGAAATGTTGAAAGAATATTTTTGAAAAAAAATCTATTTAGCACTTAACTTTCACTAATTTATATTTTTACCACATGGCTTTGGTTAATTAAATCTCAAGCCACTCAACTCTATTAAGTTCCTATTTATAAGCGCTTCCCCGATTCTTAATGCTAGATTTACTACCGAAAAGAATAGCTAATAGCGCACAAATGATCAATAAATCCCTCAATAGAGTAGGTTTTCATTTTGCTCGTCTTCTAATCTCGTGTCGTTGATTCTCTCTTTGTTGTTGGGCTTCAAATCGATAACTGTAGGCTGTTCCAGAGCCCTTCTGACAATGTTTTATAAAACAACCGTTTATTGAAGTGGTGCATGAATTTTCTATTTATAAGTCATGTACATGTAGATAAGGATAGAAACAAGGTTATCCCCTAAGATACATATACAAAGGTTTAAATTAAATATATGTATTTATTTAGTATTTGAATTTATCATGTAGTTAGCATTATCACCCCCTGGTTGAGCTCTATGATGGATTTCTAACGTTGAGCTTAGAGCGAAAGAATGCAAACAAGGCTTTTCTTAGACTTTTAGTGAATATATCGGCGATTTGGGGGCATGTACGAACATAACGGACTTGAATGCATCTATTAGCAATAAGTTCTCGAACAAAGTGATAGTCTAGATCAATGTGCCTTGACCATTTATGAGATATATGATTTTTTCCGAGGAAGATTATACTTTCATTGTCACAAAGTAGTAGTGGTGGTTAGGCAGAAGGCACCTGAAGATCACGTAGCAAATAAGTGAGCCACCTAACTTTTGTAGAAGTGAGTGGCAAAGCTCGATATTCAATACGGTTGTTGTTGGAGTTGGTGCTTGAAGAGCTAACCGAATATTATATTATATATTTTATTATTTATTAATAAAATAACTGCATTGTCATTTCATATCTTATTAATGGTATTGTCATTATGCATATTCGATTAATATTTAAATATGCTAAGAATAACATCGATCTTAGAATAGTTCTGTAGTAATACTGGACAATAGGTGGTCTGGCATTGGGATAATATTACTATTATAAACTATTCTTAAAGTAAACATTCCTAGTCTTTTTTTGGAATACAGTCGAATTCCGATAACCTAGAAGACTAGCATATCTTATATTGGAATTGGAGTTCTAATGGTTTAACCCTATGTACCATGAGCTTTGGAAGCTCGTATAGACGTGTAGGTATTGGTTGGACCGAATATTGAATGACTCACAGGTGATTCCTAATAGTTGGAAGTACACATCACCATCAATAGGAATCTTATCGGTTCGAGTAGCATATGTAATCTTTTGACTAAAGGATATCATTGATTTTGTGTAAGATCTTCCACACTTTGATACCATGTATATCAGAAACCTTTCATGGTCTGACTTCTACATGTTCATTGGCTGTTGACCGATGCACTCGTTAATCAAGTGCGAATCAAGATAGGATATGTCGGCTCGTATAAGTATCATAAAGAGTTTAGGTATCCATGTAAGTAGGTCAGAATTCTTAAAACATTGGCCAAAGTTGATCATCTAAAGTGGATCGGATATATCATAAATGTTTTCTGATACGTTGTAAAGAATCGTGGACATGTCGACATGAGATGTGCGCCTCGAAAACTTGACGGTGTATTCTATATTTTTTAAGCACAACTCGGATAGTCTACAATGGAGGGATTGATAAACATATGTGATGACCTCGACTTGTATAGTTTAGAAAGGTTGTTCGTGTTCTTCAAGAATTCGGAGGTGGCCAAATTACATACATATTAACTAGGCTTATATGACGAACGTGTATGAACTTAGAGAGTCCCAATATACAGTGTACTCGTTGAGCACATGGGTAGCCGATTAATTTTGATAAAAGATAATATTCGATATTATAATTATCAACTAAGATAATCAAGTATTATTGGATAACATTGATTATTTACTTTGATCTAATTGGATTAATTCAATAATTACACAAGGGCGTAATTGTAAATTCATAAATATCTACCATTTGAGGATATTTTGGTAATTTCAAATATTTAATTATAGGTGTTTTTGGCTTGATTTAATTAGATTAAATCAAAGTGGAAGACATGTAACTACTCTATAAATTAAGCTTTGTCTTGATTTAATTGGATTAAATCAAGTGGTAGACAAAGGTGATTAGTCACACCTAATTATACATATTTGTAAAAATTAGATTAAGCCCATATACAAGTTGGTTATAATTTTTATTGTTAAAAATTGCCTAAGTTTTACTTTAAATAGCAAGCTTGAGTAAGGTTTTAATTAACCTTGTGAAAGCTAAAAATAAGAAATTCTTGGAAAAATTAGCCTAAGTTCGAGATGTTTTTTTAGAAGTTTTGGAAGTTCTCTACAACATTTCATCTATGAGAAATCAAGATTGGAACTTGGAGTGAAGCTTGCAAGCATTGGAATCAAGATTGGATCTTGGAGTCAAGCTTGCAAACCCTGGAAGTTCTCCAATAATTACAACAAAAGGAGAATGAGATTGGATCTTTATATCAAGCTTACTAGGTAATGTTTCATCTTCTCCTAAGCTATGCTCTTCATTAGTGAGTTTTCATTAGTAAGACATATAGTGATGAATTATATATTAGATGCATGATTACATAGCTTAAAATTGAAATAAGGCTAATGAATTGTATTATGATGCTTTGGAAGTATAAACATAATATTCTTGTAATTAGGTCAAATATATTCATGTTGAATATAGAATAATTAAAAAGAGTTTAGAACTCTAGATTAAAAAGTTTAGAGTCATGGTTGCCATTGTAGAATCACTTGACCACCTTTGGGTGAAATAGAATTGTTCATAAGATATTTCATAGTGAGATTCTAAATTGGTTTGTGTTTTGATTCAAACAAATACATATATGTATTTAGAATACATGTATGTTAGTTGTATAATGTGTGTTGTGGATGGTATTGATGTTAAAATTAGTTTTAAGGTGTCCTGAAATGATAGGAGAAAATTCGAAGTATTTATGATTGATTTGAAGGTTGAAATTACTCACTACCCAGGGAAGCGTCACGAAACAGAGCATCAGACATCCGAGCATCATAACTTTCACCCTTGTGCGTCGCTACTCTGGGGTGTTGGGCTTTCGCACATTGCTCTAGCAGATTTGGGCATCGCGACTCCCAATCCTCCGCGTCGCGACACCGAGAGTCGATGAACATTAAAATTTCATTTTCCTCATTCCAGAGTTTCCAGACTCCGAATTGGTCCTCAATTTTTCCTATGGACTCGTATCAGAATTTAAGTTTCATTAAAATATTTTAAAATACCCTTATCTCTGATATCATTGGGTTAGACTCACTTCTGCTGCTCGGAGCACCGATCTGACCTTAGGAGTTCCACAATTGCCCCACCAGAATAGTATTAGTAGCAAGGCTTAACCACACAACATATGTTGCATATTTGATATATATTTGAATCTATGCCTCTGTATTTTAATTTAAATATGCATAAGTCATATTGGATATGTATTACATGTTTTAAATTAAAATTTTGACATAATTATGTTAATGACTCTATTATTATAAATCTCTCATGATTAGGTGATTACTTTATTTTAAGTAATAGTATTAGTAGTGTTGGAGCATTATTGGAAGATCTGTCTTGTCAATACAGAGATGAGTGAGTTCTTACTACTTATATCTAAGACTGTCATTATTGTAAGGGTTCTTGAAACTGAGGTCGCTTCGGTAAAATATTAGATGCAGCGTGATGAGTTAACGCAACCACCCAATACTGTCATTATTGTGAGGGTGTACATACAAAGCTCATTAGTGCACATTGACAAGTATACACCTGGAATACGTCTAAAGCCAAGACCGTCGATAGTGTAAAGATAAGAAATAGTTCATGACCAAACTAGTACTCACATGAATGTGATTAACCTTGGAGGTCTACTTAATGAATTTATAAAAGCTAAGACCGTCGATAGTGTGAGGTTGGAGAAAATGTCATGGGATCCACTTCTTGCTATGAAATTTTTTTAGTCAAATTTCTATTTCCCCGTTAAAGGAGATTACGGAATTACGTAATGTAGTGGGATGACACTAATAGATTTAAAATTCCATAATCAATTAGTGTTATTATTTTGAAATGAAAATTGTTATGTTGCTGTTTAAAATATTTTTCTTGTAGATGTTGCCACAAATCCATTGATGTGACTTTTGGATTCTAATAAACTAAAAAAAATTGAAAACTATTTTGAATGGGAAATGAACATCTGTATTATCTTAGGGTTTGACAAGTTAACCTATGTAATTATCAATCCAATATATGTTGAATCGATTCTTACTCCACTCTTGAAGAGTGAGAAACTTTTGAAAAATGAAAAGATGATAACCTTATAGTGAATTCTTATATTTTCGGGTCAATGGTTCCAGATTTTCTGAGACAGTATATAGCAGTACTAGATGCTTGGAATATTATGTGGACACTCAATGAGTTGTTCGAGGAAAATAAAGAGATAGAGATATATCAGAGGTCTTAGGAATTATTCCATGTTACACTCAAAGATGGAGGATTTGTCATCATTCACGTTTTGAACATGACCGACCAGATTCGATATCTGGAAAAACAAGGCATTATGATTGATGAATGGTTAAGCTATAATTTAATTTTATCTTCTTTGCCTAGGATTTATGTTGTTTTTGTGTTAAACTTCCATATGCACTTGATGTAAGCCAGTTATGAAGAATGTCATAAATGTTACTGTAGCGACGCTGTCCGGGCTCGCGGCCCGTTGGGAGTACAGAGTATCCCGCGGAAGACTAAATCGGAGAATAAAAGGAGTCGCCACCCAGTGTGAACTGGGAAATGAATTAAGGTCGCACTCACCCATCGCAAGGGAAGACCTCAAACAGTTGGGTTCGGAATGGTCATTTACTTATGCCACTTGTAATGAACATGTTTATGCAATGATGTAACCAAGCTTATGAAACACAAAAGATAAATAACACGCAAGTTTGCACACCATTAAACGTAAATTAAAAAATGAAAGCACATGTATAATTCCATAAACATATTAAACGAAGAAGTGCGAGGATGTAAATAAATAATACCAATAAAAAGCAATAATAATAAAGAGACATTGAGTACATGAAGCAAAAGAAATTATAAAATAGGTAAATGTGCATAAAATATGATGAAAAGAGGTCTGTTCACTATATGTGCGTTCGTATAGCGTTCAGAAACGCGTTCGAATGAGATCACAAAAATGCATCTATAATGACATAAACACATGCATGAGTGTTTCTCAAGTGGTACGTGGAGTTGTATCCCATATACATACTGCACTACCGTCCATTCAAATTCGGCTACAAGATTTATGTCTAGGTTTCCATCTGATATACCACAAGAGACAACACTCAAACATTAACACAATGCAAGTATAGAAGTAAACATGAAGTGATGCGAAAAAATAAATAAAGATAAATAATGGAATGAATGCTAAGCGATAAATAAGAAAGCAATAAATAAGTGACATATAATACGATAAATAAATAAATAACAAGTAAAAAAGGTGAATAACATAATAGAAGAAAAGAGTTGCGACCAAGAGACTTGGCCGACATCTATATGGGATCTTATATGTCCGGTTGGACGTATTTCACATCCAAAGAAGCATACCTCGTCCGGCGCGGCAAAATATTGTGATGAAGGCTGCCCTCTGGCATTTCCCATAAAAATGGGGGACCTTAATCCATCGCAATTAGCCTATGCGCATTAATTAATAATGCATAAATAAATAAATGAACGATAAAAAATGAATAACAAAATAAGAAAAGAGATGCGACCAAGAGACTTGGTCGTCATCTATATGGGACCTCGTACGCCCGATTGAACGTATTTCTCATCAATTAAGTGTACTTCATCTGGCGTGGTAAAATATCATGGTAAAGGTTGCCCTTAGGCATTTCCTGCAAATGGGGGACCTTAATCCGTCGCGATTAGCCCATGCGCACTAAATAATAATGTACAAGTAAATAAAGAAACAATAAGAAATGAACAACAAAATAAGAAAAGAGATGCGACCAAGGCCGACATCTATATGGGACCTCGTATGCCCGATTGAACGTATTCCACATCCAACCAAGTGTACTTCGTTCGGCGCGGTAAAATATTGTGGTAAAGGCTGCCCTTAGGCATTTCCCTCAACCGAGGGACCTTTAACCTAATGTGATTAGCCCATTGCGCACTAAATAACAATGCATAAGTAAATAAAGTAAATAATATGTAAAAGTAAATAACAGAATAATAAACACAAACAATGAATGAACAGAAATTAAATAAGACAAACGAAACATGTGTGTGAAAGTTCCTCAAGTGGTACGTGGAGTTGTATCCCAAGTACAGACAGCACTACCGTCCATTCGGATTCGGCTACTGAATTTATGTCTAAGTTTCCATTCGATATACCCCGAGAGGCAACACGCAAGTATTAACACACTGTAGACAAACATGGAAGTAAATGTGAAATAATATAACGAAATTTAAATAAAAGTAATGGCAGAATATTAAAATGATGATAAAAGTGAATAACTAAATACGAGGATAAATAACACGAAATAAATGTGAGATAAGCAATAAATAATGGAACGTCAAAGAAAGATGTGACCAAAAGTTCGGTCGTCTTCGATATAGGACCTCGCACACCCGGTTGGACATATTTCATGTCCAACCGAGCGTGCCGCGTCCAAAACTGCAAAATAAAATATAATAAAAGGTGCCCTCAGGTCTTCCCTTTAAAGTCGCTTCTCGGGAGTACGTTGGGACGTCGCCGGAAGGGTTAACGCTTCACTATTTTTTGGTTCACTGGTTCACTGCTTCCACTCGCTGTTTTGGCCGATGTTTTGGGGTGTCAGACTACTATTTTCTATGGTGTTTCGGTGATTTTTATAGGCTATTTTTATTTCGATTTTGGCACTATTTTCAGTGGTTGTTTTGTGGTGCTTTGAGGGTTAATTTTACTGTTTCTGTTTCGGTCAGGTACTACTGGCTGAAGGTTTATTTATGGTTGTGTGTTTTAGTCAAATGGGATGCTTATGTGTGTTGTGCGTGTTTTGGCATTCGTTGGCAGTGTTGGTCATTCAAAGTGTGTGTCGGTCAGGGTCTGTGAATGGTGAGTTGTCAAATTTAAAGATGAGAGACACGTGACCTTTGTTTGTTTGCGATGAAAGGCTGGTTTTGTTTTGTTGGTGGGGGCGTGTGTGTCTTATGTCGTAAGTTGGACGTGTGGTCGGTTTGTGGTGAATAAGAGAGAGGGCCGAGTGCAGGTCAGTGTGTGGTGCCAAAAGTGAGAGCCAAAAGGAAAGAGATGGGAGAATAGAGAGAATAGGGTTTTCTATTTTTTTTGTGAATGTCGTGTGGTTGTGGGGAAAAAAATGGAAGAGACTAGGGTTTATGTTTAGTATTCTTTATATAGTGGTGTGCTAGGGTTAGGGTTGTGCATGGGTTTTCAAAATAAGGAAATAAATCAAATAATTATGAGATATATTTAATTAAATTATTTAGGGAAAGAATATTGTGTATTTTTGGTGGGGATTGGATTCTAAATATTTTTAATTTGGAAGGTGATTTAATTGGATTTGGCATGTGTTATGAATGCGATTTAATTATTTTGGATTGGGCTTGAGCGGAATGGGCTTTTCATGGGTTGCGAGGGTTTTGGGCTGAGACTAATATTTTAAAACAGAGATCAATCAAGCGAGCCCGAGGCTAAACAAAGGAATTAAATTTGGCAAGGTATTTATTTTTGAATTTTCCCTTCCAACGTCTGTTTCCCGCGACTTCCGTGACTTATTAGGTAGTGCCTCCGTACGAGGCTCATCATTGGGCTTTATGTAAAAATACAGTGTCTACAGTCGCCTCCACTTTGATGGATTTGTGCAGTGTGTGACAGTGATAATCATATCAAAGTCATGCATGCATTTTTATTTACTTGGCTCGCCAGCTGTCGCCAAATTTACCTGTTGTTTTAAGATTCTTTGTACTGAGTTGATCTGATGGTGAGGTGTTTCAACCCCTGGTTCATTCCCGAACCGTTACATAAGAGATGGGTGATTCATTCCCGAAGCGTTATTGAGAGTAGGCTTTGTTCCTTGGACTTTATTCCCGAACTGTGTGTAATATGGGCTTTATTCCCAAACTATGCTAAGTGTGGGCTTTGTTCCCTAGACTTTATTCCCGAACTGTATTGACTATGGGCTTTATTCCTGAACCGTGTTGATTGTGGGCTTTATTCCCGAACTGAATTGATTGTGGGCTTTATTCTAGAAAACTGAATTGATTGTGGGCTTTATTCCCGAACTGTGTCGATTGTGGGCTTTATTCCCGAAATGAATTGATTATGGGCTTTATTCCCTAGGCTTTATTCCCGAACTGTGTTGATTGTGAGCTATTCCCGAACTGGATTGATTGTGGGCTTTATTCCCGAACTGTGCTGATTGTGGGATTTATTCCCGAACTACGTTGATCGAAGGATTTATTCCCTGGGCCTTATTCCCGAACTATTCCTTGTCTTTACCGCTTTTACTTTTTCTTCAAAGCCTGCAAAAACAAAAAAAAAAAATATTGTGTGTATATGATGCGTATGCATGGATGCATTTCCTATTCCGATGGGTTAGGCCTATCTTGTGTTCTTTGGCGCCCTTTGCCTATTAATGTCTTTAGTTGCCCCCTAGGCCTGATTACAATTTCCTTCTGTCAATTCTATTCCGCTTCTCACTTGCAATTAAAATTCCCTTGGGGTTTTCGGATGTACCAAGATTAAATGCCTTTGCCTTTGTCGAATTAATGTCAAATATGCTAATGTCACGCATATTATGATATAAACTAAAAAAGCTTCAAGCAAGTAAGCAAAACAATGTCTTTGTAACTAATAAATACAGGATTTCAAAAATAAATGTCTTCGTCATCTGCAGCCTTGTCTTCTTCAGTCTTCTTGGTTTCTTTGAGCGTTAAATTCTCCGAGTGCAGTAGTTCTTCTTTGTATTCATTCTTCTCTTTGTCATTGCTCAAGAAGTTTTCCCAGGAATCTATCCCCTCCTCTTCACTACTGCTGTTCCATATCTCCCTACAAAAAGGCTTGGTGGTTGAGGGTTCGGAGGACAAGGCTTTCAGATAGGCCGGACTTGATCATGTAGATGGGTGGTGGAATGAAGTGGTAGTTGGGTAGAGGGTTTCTGTGTGTGTTGGGTTTTTCTTTTTCTGGGTCGGGTATCTTATGTGCTTTAATGAGGTTTTGGATCTCACGCTTGAGGCGGGCGCAATTATCGGTGTCATGGTCTTTTTCCTGATGGAAGTAACAGTACAGGTTTAGGTTGAGGTGAGGTGGCACATGATTTGGAAATGGTCTAGGTTCTAAAGTTTTAGGAGTCCTTGTATCTTCAGCTTTTCAAACACCTTTGACAAAGGTTTACCAAGATTGGAGAATCGCATATTTCTTACAGCCTCAACAGTAGCAGGCATGGTCCCTGAAGGCCCCCCAATGGTTGGCTGTAAAACTTTCGATTCTCGGCTTCCTCCTCCTCGATATCCATGACAGTTTCTCTAAGCTATCGAAAGTCGCTAATATGGAAGTCATCGTCTTCAGTTTGTTATAAATAGATCGCTTTATTCCCTTACTGATCATCTTGATTTGGTCATTCTCCGAGGGCCGAGTCTGCATCTTCAAAAGCTGGCTTCTCCAACGATCCACATAATCCTTGAAACTCTCTTCCGACTTCTGGTTGGTATTTTCCAAGTCGCGAAGCGACAAGTCAATCTACAAATCTGTGATATACTGATTCAGAAAGGCCTCTGCTAATGCCCTCCAATCATCCTTGACATTTCTCTCCAGGCCATAATACCATACCACGGGCGCCCCCTCTAGTGACATCCCGAACATCTTCTGAACCTGACGCTTCGATAGACCACGAACTCATCTTTTGCAACTCATATCTTTGCGATCTAATATTAGATCGATAAAGATCGTGCAACTTCGCCAACATATTAGAGGGATCGAATCTCTTGTTCTTTCGACGGAATTGCTGAGTCATAGTAGCAAGCATAATGGACTGAGCGGTGCAGTTGTCATCGCTGTGAGTCTTCCAAAGCTCACGCTCAACTATTTCCTCAGGTCCGGGCTTAGGCCCAAAGGTTTATCTATCGTATAAAGTAACTTCTCGGATCCCAGGACAATCCTGAGATTCATTTCCCAGTCAGAAACGTTTGTGCCATTAAAGACATTCTCGCCCATGATAATGTCTCTGATACTGTTCTTTCCCGTCATTTTAATTGCGATAATCCAATCATCCAATTAACAATATATGGGTACAGTCTAAATTTTACAAGAAAAATAAAATTATATTAGTCCAACTAATAAGAATAATTGACGAAATAATTTTAAAGCGCATAAAGCTAAGTATTTGAACGAAATTGCAAATTCAATATTAGCCTCCCATTATTTTTCGGTGAGCCTCTAACCCTCCGTTGAGTACTCGGAAAACATAGTTTCCTAGTAGACTAGGATCCCGTTAAATAACACACAATCTTGACTTTGGCCAGCAAGCTGTATGATATTTAACTAGGTAGATCTCTAAGATTTATTGGATCTCATCCAATTCCTAGATCCGGTAGGTGGACCTCCAAGTCCGAAACATATATATAATATATATGCCAATATATCCAATATATTTTCCTAACCTATTTCCTCTGAATCAACTAAGCTTTGGCTTTGGCACAACAAGCTTAATGATTCCAGTTAAGCGGGACCCATTGACTTTGGAAAGCTTCGTAATCGATGTCGATGGAAAAGAAGTGATCTTGACTTTGGCCAACAAATCACAACTTGGACAAGACACACGATATGAAACAAAGCTTTCATGATTCAAACACATCCGTGATGGACAAAGGTCTTGACTTTGGCCAACAAACCAGTGCCAATCTTGGATCGTGAGTAAGAATCACTCAATTGAAGGAAAACGCTTAATATGTTTTAAGGGTTTTTCGAGTAAATTGGAAACCAATTTATTATCTTTGTTAGGTCTCATCATACACCCTTAAGCATGCATTCTAAAAGCATAATAAGGCGCGTAAATAAAATAATAATGATATGCGGATGGATATCTCACAAATTATTCCTAGAACAAATCACTCTCTTTCCTCTCCCCGGCTAGCACTTTTCTAACTTCTACCCAATTACATAATACAATAATAGAAACCTCATTAACATTAAGGGGAATTAGGTGAGAAGAGAATACAAAGAATCAAGAGAGATACGGCTGGACACACAGGTCCAATTTAATAAATTCTAAATTTACAACAATTTCCAAAATTTCCCTTTCCCTTCTAATATCCATCTGATATGCATTATTCATTCAACACATCCATGTATTCATTCAAAGCATGTTATTCAATCAATCTAATCCAATTAATTAATCTTTGAATTAAGTGATCATCCAATGTTCAAACAACGAATTGATTTGCGCGAGTCAAACTCGTTTGAGAATAAGTACTCGAAGTACGAATTCTTGAATTATATCGAACTACAATTTAAATCTAATTTAACTCGTATTCAATACTAATTCAACATTTAATTCTAAATTAAATAACTACATTTTTTAATGTGCTTTAACGACTTAGATTCCAAATCTAATTTTAATGGGTCTCAAAGTCCAATTAACATCAAATGTTATTTAATTAAAGTCCAATGGGCTTTCAATTGATTTCATAAGGCATGGGCTTTGGTCAATATGGGTCAAACCCAAATGTCAAAGCCCAATTAAGGAATCACCCTTATTTGCCAAGAAACCAATTTCGGCCCATTAGGCCCAATTAAACATTTAAAGCCTATTTGTTATATTTGGACTTAATAGAATGATTTAAGCCCAATTTGGATCCAATCCAATTGGCCTAAACCAATTTGGCCCAACCAAGCCCACTAGGCCCAAATACAACAATTATAAGCCTAATTCTAAATCAAACCCAATTTATTAAATTCTAATTTTCCAAAATTCATAATTTAATAAATCAAAGTGTTTAGCCATGATTAATCTTTTAAATTAGCATTTCCAAAATACTAATCTAATCCATTAATTATGCTTATCATCATCAACACATGTCCAACATTATTGAATCAAAAAAATCATCTCATTACATGTTATTAAGCTCACGGCATTCATAGGGTTTTTTGTCCGATTTCATTTTCAATCCGATTGAATCTCAAATCATCATTTCCCAAGTCTTTAAACTCATCAAATGATCACAAGAATAAAAATTACCATGACTTTAGGGTATACTATGCATTCGGCCAAGCCCTTAATTTGGGGAAAAATTAATCCAATTCAATTTTCATGAAATTGATCTTGCATAACACTATGTTATCATCATTCAAGCATACTCAATCAATCAATTTTATCAAATCAGGCTCAAATCATTTTTACTCAAATTTTAGCATTAGAACCCTAATATTTTTCATGCTCAAATTAGGCTCAATGATACTATTGTCGGTTTCTATTATAGTCCCAAAATCAATTTAAGCAATGAAAAAGAATGAATACTCAAAGAAGTGAGACGGAATCACACTTACATTGAACGGATTTGAGAAGTGTTGAGAAGAAAATGCTTAAAGGAAATCGATAAGGCTTTCTTTGAACTTTGATCTTTAAGCTCCAAGCTTCAATGGTGATTCCAAGCTCCAAAGTTGATTTCCCTATCACATTTTGATGATTCTTTAATGTGCTAGCACTTGGTAATTTTGCAACAAAAATCACCTTCTCCTTCCTTGTGTATTCGGCCAAAGAGAGGAAAATGGAGAGAGTTCAATTTCTTGAAGTAGGCGTGAGGATGAGAGAGTGAATGAAGTATGTTGGCTTTGTATTTTTGATTTCAAAAATCAAATAATTGATTTACCAAAGTTTTGGTAAAAGTCTTACATAAGCCATCAACTTTGATTGTTTTTCACTCCACCATCATTCCATCACCTAAAACCATCACCAAAAAGGTAAAAGGTTGACAAGTGATGTGATATGATGTGACTTGTGGGCCCCACTTAAATTCAAAATCCGAGTGGGCCCGCAAATATTCCCGGGCTCGGGTTCACTAATTTCGAATTAGCGAATTTTCCGTTGCGATGTAATTAAATCAAATTTAATTAAATAATTATGCTAGTAAAATTACTATTCACGTCGTTAACGAATTAATTCTAAATTAACTCGTTTGCCCGAATTAAAATCTACTTCTAATTCCGCGTCGAAATCTAATTTCATTTAATATATCGAATATATTATTTTATCGATTAATTCCGAATTAATCGTTCTCTCTCTTCAAATAGTATTTTATCCTAGATAAAATCTCTCTGTATTTAATCCAAGATTAATAATGTTCAAATCATACTTCATCGGCGAATCTTCGGGAAGTGACCTAAGAGATCCCTGGATATATTGGCAGTAAATCCAGTCGTCGGACTATCCGAACACGTACGTACCCCGTACTACGTTTTTACCAATTTACGAGACATGGTTGGCTTTTAGCAAAACACCGTGCCTACCCAATTCTCCAGAAATATTCTTAATGGAATATATAATCTTTGTCAGACGTAGTATACATAGTATTAGGTATTGCGATCCAGTATCGGATGTCACATGCAAGGCCTGGGGCTGGAATAGTGTCTGCCCCGTACGAAGCATATATCGGATCACAAGCAACTAGTCTCTTTAATCAAATAATCATGACCTTGTCATATTATTCCGATGGTTGCAACACATTAGAGAACCAGTTCTGTATCCCTGTGTGATCATCATCTCCATATGACTGAAGTGATACTTCCGTCTTGACATCACATCCAATACACTATGATTCTCAATAAACCCAGAAGAGGCGTACATAGAACCTTTTAAAGTCCTGGACGACCAAAACCAAAGCGCATTGATTGTCGCAAGTACTTGCAATGTAAGTCTCAGGTTAAGACCAAATACACCTACCCTGATACGGATTCCCATAGATATATAGTCATACTACCAATGGGATTCCACGGGGTCTATCCAGAGCGAAGCTGTTTCCGTACCATCGGTAAACACAACCTCCTTCCGCACTTGCATAAGTGCCCTACACTTAAATATATGAGAACTATGTTGTTACGCTTTCATAACACGCACAAGTGCAATACTAGTCTATTCCATATTATCGATGTCCAATCTCGGTAATACTACGACTATGAATATTTAATGATTAAACCGTTATGGATTGATACTGTCTCATATCTTACCAATTCGGAACTAATCATAAGGGCTTTTACCATTTATATTTCCAAGTAAATAAATTACAAAATGATACAAAGCAATTTCCATTGTCACATAATTAATTTGTACAAAAACCACAATGTCTTTTACAAATAGTGACGCTATTGGTCATAATTGTCTAACAACTCACTCATGTTTTCTATCTTTTTTTTACCAGTCTTCCTTCTTCTCTAACCCAACGGATATCTATTATGGCTGTTAAGACTATGAGTTAGCATGATGCGTGTATGCGTGCGATGCATGAGATACATAAGATGCATGTGTTTATCAAAACAGAATATATCCTTCCGACATTATTTCTCCCACACTCGTGGTAAGTATATTTTTAGTTCTAGGTATGGTTTATTTTATGCACCGATGTGGGTACACAAAATCGTTCTCTCTTATGCTACAGGGTGAACTTTGATCACTTCAGTCTCTTTCCATCAGTAACAGACAAAGATCGCCCATTTACAATATCGACTAAGCCTATTATGGGGATCGTGCCATTGTCTAGAAATGAAGAATTGGGCCTTCAGCAATGGATCGTGCCATTGTCTAGAAATGAAGAATTGGGCCTTCAATAATCACGGTCATAGAGATGAACTTGGAAGCATCCAATAATATGCAAATATGTCGTAACAAGATGTATCCTTTCTGGATGAAAGCCAGTGCGGATATCGAACTCATGCTTCTGGCATATTTGGATCATGTTTAGACTTTCTAAGCCCATCAAGGTTTTCATACAAGTTGGCCCATTATCAATTTAAAGCATTCAATCAAATTATCACGAGGTGCAAACTTGTCCCAGTTGAAAAAGGCCCAACAAGTTTACACTTTTGTGATAATACGACTAAACAACTTCAAATGATGGGGGGCCCAAACACGAAGTGGCCCATTGGCATTTTGAAAACTTTTGGTCCGATCGGCATAAGACATAAACTCGTCCCAATTTAAATGGCCCAACAAGTTCACATCTCATGACAAGAGGTCCAAATGAATCCAAATGATAATGGTCCAAAACACAAGCATAAAGGGTGGCTTCTATAGGTCATACAACTATGGTTCACATGCGGGTTTATAGGAGTATAGATAAAGGTTCCCGCTGGCGAAGGGTTGCCCATAACTAGGTCTCCTCACTCAAGGGTTCGAGCGACCAAGTGAGCGCACCCTTTTTTATACCTTAAGGTACGTGTCAACGAGTGATGATGCCATTTAACGATCCGCCGCCTCAAGCGAAAATGACTTCACAATACATGACGCCATCGATGTAAAAAAGGGTATGCAAAATATATGAGACCTGGAAAATTAAAGCACAAACCACAAACATTACATGGCATTATTCGAGGTCAATTCTCTATCCCTAGTGGAGTCACCGGACTGTAGTGATGATGTTCGGGCTCGCGGCCCGTTGGGAGTACGGAGTAGCCCGCGAAAGACTAAACCAGAGAATAAAAGGAGTCGCCACCCAGTGTGAACTGGGAAATGATTTAAGGTCGCACTCACCCCTCAGAAGGGAAGAGCTCAAACCATTAGGTTGAGAATGGTCCTTTACTTATGCCAGTTGTAATGAACAGGTTTATGCAATGATGTAACCAAGTCTTATGCAACACACACAATATAAATAACACGCAAGTTTGCACACCCATAAACGTAAATAAAAAAATGATAGCACATGTATAATTCCATAAACATATTAAATGAAGAAGTACGAGGATCTAAATAAATAATACCAATAAAAAGCATTAATAATAAAGAGACATGATTAAGTACATAACACAAAAGAAATGATCAAAGAGGTAAATGTGCATAAAATATAATGAAAAGAGATCTGTTCATTGTATGTGCGTTCGTATAGCATTCGGAAACGCGTTCGAACGAGATCACAAAAATGAAATCTATAATGACATAAACACATGCATGAGTGTTTCTCAAGTGGTATGTGGAGTTTTATCCCATGTACAGACCGCACTACCATCCATTCGGATTTGGCTACGAAATTTATATCTGGGTTTCTATCAGATATACCACTAGAGACAACACTCAAACATTAACACAATGCAAGCATAGAAGTAAACATGAAGTGATGCGACAAAATAAATAAAGATAAATAATGGAATGAATGCAAAGTGATAAATAAGAAAGCAATAAATAAGTGACATAAAGGAAATGCGAGATAATGAATGAGATAAATAAATAACCAATAAAAAGGTGAATAACGGAATAGAAGAAAATAGATGCGACCTTGAGACTTGGCCGACATCCAACCAAGCATACCTCATCCGGCGCGGTAAAATATTGTGATGAAGGCTGCCCTTGGGCATTTTCCATAAATGGGGGACCTTAATCTGTCGTAATTAGCCAATGCGCATTAATTAATAATGCATAAGTAAATAAATGAACGATAAGAAATGAACAAAAAAATAAGAAAAAAGATACGACCGTGAGACTTGGCCGATATCTATATGGGGACCTCATATGTCGGATTGAACGTATTCCTCATCCAACCAAGTGTACCCCGTCCGGCGTGGTAAAATATCGTGGTAAAGGCCGCCCTTAGGCATAATGAGGGACCTTAATCCGTCGCGATTAGCCCATGCACACTAAATAAAAATGCATAAGTAAATAACGAAACAATAAGAAACGAACAAAAAAATAAGAAAATAGATACGACTAAGGCCGACATCTATATGGGACCTCGTATGCCCGATTGAACTTATTCCACATCCAACCAAGTGTACTTTGTCCGGCATGGAAAAAATATTATAGTAAAGGCTGCCCTTAGGTATTTCCCTCAAACGGGGGACCTTTAATCCAATAATGCATAAGTAAATAAATGAACGATAAGAAACGAATAACAAAATAAGAAAAGAGATGCGACCAAGAGACTTGGTCGTCATTTATATGGGACCGCGTATGCCCGATTGAATGTATTCCACATCCAACCAAGTGTACTCCGTCCGGTGCGGAAAAATATTATGGTAAAGGCTTCCCTTAGGCATTTCCCTCAAACGGGGGACCTTTAACCCAACAGGATTAGCCCATGCGCACTAAATAACAACGCATAAGTAAATAAAGGGAATAACATGCAAAAATAAATAACAGAATAATAAACACAAACATTGAATGAACAGAAATTAAATAAGACAAACGAAACACCTGTGAATGTTCCTCAAGCGGTCGTGGAGTTGTATCCTGTTGGGTTTCTATTAAGTCCCAATGATCATTAAAAGCAATGAAACATATGTGAATACACAAAGAATTATGGCGGAATCATACTTACATTGATCGGATTGGATGCGTCGAAGAACAAAAATCTTTTTGTGCCCTTTGTGGTGTTCTCGGCCAAGGTGGATATTTGTCCTCCATTTTTGCTCCAAGCTCCAAGCTTCAACAATGGTGATTCCAAGCACATGGGTGGGTTTCCCTATCACCATCATACGACTCCTAATGTGTGCTAGCACTCCCTAATTTTTGCCACAAAAATCACTATCTTCCTTCCTAGCATTTTCGGCAATGAAAGAAAATGGATGAGAGGATTTTAGGCCCTTGGCCGAATGTTGGAGAAGAAAAGATGGAGGAGAGAGTTGTTTTGGTGGTTGGCTTAAAGTGTATCTAATACACTTCCTTTTAATTTCAAAAATCAAAATAAAACATATGCAAATTATTAAAATAATAATATATGTCATTCAAGCTTTCAAAAAGCTTTCCAACCACTTCCATCAAGTCACATCACTCATGAAAAGTGACTGGTGTCAATCACTCAAAGTGAAAGACATCTATCACTTGATTAACGAATGATGTGACGCTAAATGTGACTTGCGATTTGACGCTTAATGTGATTTACGTGCCGCACTAGAATTCGAAATACGAATGCGCTCGCAAACACTCCCGGGATCAGATTCGCTAATTTTGAATTAACGAATTTTCTATTGCATCATAATTAAATCTAATTTAATTAAATAATCATGCCTAGCATAATTACTATTCACGTCGCTAATGAATTAATTCTAAATTAATTCGTTCGCCCGAATTAAAATTCGATTTTAATTCCGCGTCGAAATCTAATTTCGATTAATATATCAAATATATTAATTTATCAATTAATTCCAAATTAATTATTCTCTCTCTTTAATTAATATTTTATCCCAGATAAATATCTCTGTAATTAATCCCAGATTAATTTTCTCTCTCATCTAATTAATCCCAGATTAATAAAGTGCGAGTCATATGTCACCGGTGAATCTTCGGGAAGCGACCCATGAGATCCCCGATATGTTGGTAATAAATACGGTTATCGGACTATCCGAATACGTACGTACCTAGTACTACATTTTTACCGATTTACAAGACAAGATTGGCTTCTAGCAAAGCACCATGCCTATCCAATTCTCCAGAAACATGCTTACATGAATAAGCAATCTATATCAGGCGTAGTATACATAGTATCGTGTATGTCGATCAAGTATCGGATGGTCACGTGCAAGGCCTGGGGCTGGAATTGTGTCTGCCTGGTACGAAGCACATATCGAATGTCAGGTAACTATTCTCTATAATCGGATATACATGACCTAGTCATAATATCCCGATAGCTGCAGCATATAATTGAACAAGTTTCGTATCCTACGGGATCATCATCTCCACTATAACTGAAGTGATACTTCCATCTTGACATCACACCCAATACACTACGATTCTCAATATACCCAGAAGAGGCGTACACATAACCGGTTAAAGCCCTAGACGATAAAAACCAAAGTATATTGATTGTCGCAAGTATTAACTGTGCATGTCTCAGGTTAAGACCAAATACACCTACCCTGATTCGGACTTCCATAGACACATAGTTATACTACCAATGGAATTCAGATGGGTCTATCCAGAGCGAAGCTGTTTTCCGTACCATCTGTAAAACACAACCTCCTATTACACTTTCATGAGTATCAAATACCCAAATATATGAGAACTATGTCGTTATGCTCCCATAACATGTACAAGTGTAATACTAGTCTATTCCGCATTATCGATGTCCAGTCTCGATAATACTACGACTAGGGATATTTAATGATTAAACCTTCGTGGACTGATATTGTCTCATATCATCTCGATCCGGAACTAATCATATGGACCTTCTATCATTTATACATCTGGGTGATCTAATCACAAATGATAAAAGAGCAATTTCCTTTGTCACATAGTTAATTTGTACAACAACACCATGATCTGTACAAATAGTGACGCTATGGGTCATAATTGTCTAACAATCTCCCACTTGGCCTATAGCCAATCAATCAGGTGCTTTACACCTGAACTATGTACTGGGCGCTCAAATTTCTGCTGAGAAAACAGCTTTCGTCTGCGGATTTAAAAGGTTATCATCTGATGCGATTTATGCGATCATCACATCGCCACGATGTATGATCCGACGATTTAGATGAAAATAGTTTAAAGTATATATATGGATCATTGATGAGACCGTTAATTCTTTAGCCTGTGCTGTAGCCTAGCTCAACTACTAACAGAACTACATCTAATCTAATTAGATTTATTTAGATCCAAGATGCTACTATTGCTGCGACAATCGCAGCAAAGTTCCGCTTTTGTTGTTTATATGGTAACAGTATCTTGCTTGGAAGATTTCCAGCTCACTGTTCCGTTATTCAAACTTTACAGTATCTTTATTACTACATACAGTCGTTATTATCAGTTTGGAAAATTGCAGCAGTGAACCCAGTCACTTCAAGTTCTCATTCTCCATAGTATAAGACAGCATCCTTAGTTCTCTAAGATACTAAAGGATATTCTTAACATCAATCCAATAATTATCACTTGGATTGGCCTGATCGTGACTCTATATGCTCAAAGCATATGAGACACCAGGTCGCGTACATTTTTCAATGTACGAATTCTTGGAGATTATCAACAACCTTTAGATCTATCCAAGTATATTTTTATTCCTAGAATAAAGGTTGTTTCTCCCAAGAATTCTACGGAGAATTTTTCATGAAAGCCAAGCTTTCATCGATTTAATATGGGAATATCATTTCCAAGAAATGATATATTATCATTATTAGGACATTCACTGTCAGTGCGCTCCCACTAACCCTCTTATATACACAAGAATTATTTATGTTTGAATTAAATCATACACCATTATGATTACATCAAAATGATTATTCCAAGAACATAATGCTTACTTCAATCCATACATGGATCGAATAACCTACAAACCTTGTTTGCTAGTTTTGGTACGATAAAACCTTCAAGATGTTGAAAACATCCTCCAAAAGGTTTCCTTTTAAGAAAAGTGATTTTGATGTTCAACTGCCATATTTCATAAATGAAACATGCAGCATCAGCAAGCATTATCCAAATGGATTTACCGTGGCAACAGGTAAAAGGTTTCGTCGTAATCGAAACAATGTTGATAACGATACATTTTCGCTACAAGCCTAGCTTTGTACGTTGGTATGTTGCCATCCATGTATGTCTTCCTTGAAGACCTCTACAGTACCAACAGACACAATGTCTTACGGTACAACAACTAGTATCCAAACATAGTTGGTATAAATGGAATCCATTTCGGATATCATGGCACTTTGCCATAATAAGGTAGTCGATACCTTGTATCACTTTCTCATACGTAGTCAGTTCGTCTTCCTCAATAAGATTGACATCTTTATGAGGTGAGATCAGAAACCTATACCCCAGGTTGTTTTCTGACTCTCTTCGACCTACGCGGTTCTTGTGTATTCGAAGATTACTGGTACAGTTTCATCCTTGATGAACTGTTTTTGTTCCATTAAGGATTCGGTGCCTTGAACAGTACTACTCCGATTTTCATCGAGTTTTACTATCCTTCCACTTACCACTGCAAATCGGTATTCCTCTTAGGAAAACCGCATGGCGAGCAACAATTACATTGTTCTCTTGTGAGATGTATAAGTACTATACTTCGGTTTCCCTATGATAACCAACAATTAGGCACTTATCCAATTTGGGTTCTAGTTTGGTATCATCCAAACATATGTCTAGCATACCCAAATATTCAGGAATGAGAAAATCCTGTTTCTTTCCTGTTCATATCTAATATGAAGTATGTCAAATAGATTTTTATGGAACCTTATTCAAAATAAGTATTGCACTGTTAAATGCTTATCCATTTGAAGGAAAATGGTAGCTCAGAGCGACTCATGATTAACCTTATCATGTCCAACAAAATTCTGTTTCTCTGTTCGGACACACCGTTAAATTGACGTGTTCCGGGAGGATTCCTCATTGAAAGAATACTATACTCTTTCAAGTATTTGAGAAACTTATTGCTTAAGTATTTTTATCATGGTCTAACCGTGACTAAATAATACTTTAGCCGATCTGTTTGTCTATTTCATGTCGAAACTCTAAAAATTTTCGATTCGTGTTTCTTAAGAAACACATAACCATAACGCGATGCCACATCCATAAAGGTCACGAAATATTCATATCCACTTCTAGCCTAGCTAGACATGGGCCCATTTACGTCACTATGAATGAGGGATAACAGATCGATGGCATTTACACTTTTACCAAGTAAAATATATTTTAGGCACTTAGCCCAATAAACTAGATTCGTAGACATTATTTGAATGGAATGAAATTTTTCCTAGTACCCACTCTTCGAAAGTGTAGATATACGAGTCTTGTTTAATGTGTCCCAGACAACACTGCCACAAATAAGTCTCATCTGATGAAATCAGTTTGAGCTACTTGTTTGTCATGTTATATGAGATTCATTTATATTCAAAATATAAATATTGTTATTCACATCTAATGTGTTTATCTCAATATCATCTTTATAAAATAAAACACTTTAGTGTTCTAAAATATAAAAGGTATACTCGCAACGAGTTATACTCGATATAGAGATAATGTTTCTAGTCAAACTAATTACATTTTAATAGTTTCCTAATTCAAGTACACACTCGAAGGGTAGTTCCTAAACTTAGGTATCTACGGTTAAAACAGCGACTTTCGTCCCATTTCCGATTCGCAGATAAATCTCAACTGAAGTCAGTATCCTGCTTATCAGCAGATTCTGCCCATCAGTACATATATTTATGTACCACTTTTAGTATCTAAAATCAAATTTTAATACTAGTAGTAAACATGTTTATGACAAACATACTTAAAGTCAGAGCCTTGCCCTTTCTTCTATTCCTTCATGTCTGTCTTGTCCATACGACAGTTACGCTTCCAGTAACTCCTTTTGCCACATTTTAGGCAGCATCTTGGGATATGTCCTTAGTCTTCCTAGAAGACTGAGATGATTTTGCCTTTGCCCTTTTCTACAACTCAGAAGCCTTCGGTCAAGGCCTTGGCTATTTGGGATGTCGAAATTAGATGCGCCTTGCGCTTCTTGCCCTATTGCAAACTTTGGCTTTGGCTCCTTGAGCATAGTCGTTAACTCTCCAAGAGTTTTCTATTTTGCAAATAATACTTCTAAGATTCAAGTATAAATCTATGAAGATCCTTCAATTTCAACATCATGGTTTAAAGATCTAATCCTTAATTATGACGACGAAATTAAAAAGTCACTACGGCAAGGTTAATGGATTAAGCACTTAAGTTGTCATCACATGTATCTTCCAAAAATCATGCTCTACTGTTTGCTTAACTCCGGACTTAGGCCTAAGATGTTATTTTATCAAATAAAGTAACTTCTTAGTTTCCAGGACTATCCTGAAATTCTATTCCCAATTTGAAAAATAAAGTCGTTTAAACACATTTTCTTCCAGGATTATGTTTTAAACACCAATCTTTCTATTAATCTTGATTCTAATAGTCCAACTATTTAATCAATGATTTCAGGTACTTTTATATATAATGATTACTATTGTCCAACTATATTAATCAACTATACTTTAATTTGTTAAATTCAATTATATTGATTACTATAATCCAATTATAAAATCAATTATAAATTGAGATAGTCTGAATACAGTCCAACTGTTAAATTAAAATGACGTTAAATATTAGTACAACTAATATATTTAACGAAATATGAAATGTGCGTGTATGGCAAGTATCTAAACGAAATTGCAAATCTAATACTTGTCTCCCATTATTTTTCGGCGAGCATCTAACCATCTGTTGAGTACTCGGGAAACCTTGTTTCCTAGTGGGCTAGGATCCCGTTAAATAACACACAATATTGACTTTGGCCAACAAATTGTATGATACTTAACTAGGTAGATCTCTAAGATCAATTGGATCTCATCCAATTCCTAGATCCAGTAGGTGGACATCCAAGTCCGAAACATATATCTTATATATGCCAATATATCCAATATATTCCCTAACCTTTTTCTCTGAATTAATTAAGCCTTGGCTTTGGCACAACAAACTTAATGATCCCAGTTAAGCGGAACCCATTGACCTTGGAAAGCTTCGTAATCAATATTGATGGACAAGAAGTGATCTTGACTTTAGCCAACAAATCACAACTTGGACAAGACACCAATATGGAACAAAGCCTTCATGATTCAAACACATCCGTGACGGACAAAAGTCTTGACGTTGGCCAACAAACCAATGCCAGTATTGGATCTTGAGTAAGAATCACTCAATGGAAGGAAAAACGCTTAATATTGTTTGAGGGTTTTTCACGTGCAAATTGGCAACCAATTTATTATCTTTGTTAAGGTCTCATCATCATACACCCTTAAATATTCATTCTAATGGATACTTAAACACATTGATCCTAGATCAAATCTCTCCCTTTTCCTCTATCCCGCTAGCACAAGTATTACTTCTACCCGATTAATAACACTTTTAAAGAAACCTCATTTACAGTGAGGGGAATAGGTGAGAAGAGAAATACACAGAGTAATGAGGTAATAGGCTGGACACGCAGGTCCAATTTTAATAAATTCTAAATTTATTACAATAATTTCCAAAATTGCCCCACCCATCTAACATACATCTGATATACATTATTCATGCATCGTAATCATGTATTCACACAAACAGGTTATCAATCAATCTAATCCAATTAATTAATCTGAATATTAATGATCATCTAATGTTCAAACAACGATTTGATTTTGCGCGAGTCAAACTCGTTTTGCGAATAAGTACTCAAAGTACGAATTCTTTAATTAAATTAAACTACAATATTAAATCCAATTTAACTTGTATTTAATACTAATTCACTATTTAATTCCAAATTAAATATTACACTTTATTAACGAACCTTTATGACTTAGATTTCAAATCTAATCGTTACGGGTCTCAAAGCCCGATCAACATCCAATGTCTACTAATTAAAGTCTAATGGGCTTTCAATTAATTTCTTAAGGCGTGAGCTTCGGCAACCAAAGCCCAATAAGGTATAACCCCATAAGCCTATAAATCAATTTCGGCCCATTAGGCCCAATTAAACTTTAAAGGCCCAATGTGTCAAATTTGAACTTTATGGAGTGGTTTAGGCCCAATATGGATCCAATCCACTTGCCCAAACCTACTTGACCCAACCAAGTCCATAAGGCCCAAATCCAACAATTCAAGATTTTATAACTCAATTAACCAAAGTGTAAAGTCATAATTAATTAACCAAATTAACATTTCTAAAACACTAATTCATTCAATTAATTATGCTCATTATCATCATCACATGTCCAACACATTTGAATCAAAATCAACTCATTTTCCATGCATCAAGTCCACGGTAATGTAAGGTTTTTCAATTGATTCCGAATTCAATCCAATTAAATCCTAAATCAACATTCCAACATGATTCCAACTCATCCAATGATCAAAATCACAAAATACCATGACCTAGGCAATCACACACATTCGGCCAAGCCTTGTGATTTGGGGAAAATTATCCAATTCAAAATTTTCAAATTGACAATACATAACACCATGTTATCATCATTCAAGCATATATCAACAATCAATATCATCAAAACATGCTCAAATCAATTTTACCCAATTTTACCCTAAATTCATTTCATGCTCAAAATAGCTCAAGATACCATTATTGGGTTTCTATTAAGTTCCAAGGATCATTAAAAGCAATGAAACACATGTGAATACACAAAGAAGTATGACGAAATCATACTTACATTGATCGGATTAGATGCGTCGAAGAACAAAAATCTTTTTGTACCCTTTGTGGTGTTCTCGGCCAATGTGGATATTTGTCCTCCATTTTTACTCCAAGCTCCAAGCTTCAACAATGGTGATTCCAAGCACATGGGTGGGTTTCTCTATCACCATCATACGACTCCTAATGTGTGCTAGCACTCCCTAATTTTTGCCACAAAAATCACTATATTCCTTCCTAGCATTTTCGGCCATGAAAGAAAATAGATGAGAGGATTTTAGGCCCTTGGCCGAATGTTGGAGAAGAAAAGAGGGAGGAGAGAGTTGTTTTGGTGGTTGGCTTAAAGTGTATCTAATACACTTCCTTTTCATTTCAAAAATCAAAATAAAACATATACAAATTATTAAAATAACAATATATGTCATTCAAGCTTTCAAAAAGCTTTCCAACCACGTCCATCAAGTCACATCACTCATGAATAGTGACTGGTGTCAATCACTCAAAGTGAAAGACATCTATCACTTGATTGATGAATGATGTGACGCTATATGTGACTTGCGATTTGACGTTTGATGTGATTTGCGTGCCGCACTTGAATTCGAAATGCGAATGCGCTCGCAAACACTCCCGGGCTCGGATTCGCTAATTTCGAATTAACAAATTTTCCGTTGCCTCGTAATTAAATCTAATTTAATTAAATAATCATGCCTAGCATAATTACTATTCATATCGCTAATGAATTAATTATAAATTAATTCATTCGCCCGAATTAAAATCTGATTTTAATTCCGCGTCGAAATCCAATTTCGATTAATATATCGAATATATTAATTTGTCGATTAATTCCAAATTAATATTTCTCTCTCTTTAATTAATATTTTATCCCAGATAAATATATCTGTAATTAATCCCAGATTAATTTTCTCTCTCATCTAATTAATCCCAGATTAATAAAGTGTGAGTCATACGTCATCGGTAAATCTTTGGGAAGCGACCCATGAGATCCCCAGATATGTTGGCAATAAATACGATTATTGTACTATCCGAATACGTACGTACCTAGTACTACGTTTTTACCAATTTACAAGACAAGGTTGGCTTCTAGCAAAGCACCATGCCTACCCAATTCTCCAGAAACATGCTTACAGGAATAAGCGATCTATATCAGGCGTAGTATACATAGTATCGTGTATGTCGATCCAGTATCAGATGGTCACGTGCAAGGCCTGGGGCTGGAATTGTGTCTGCCCCGTACAAAGCACATATCAGATGTCTGGTAACTAGTCTCTATAATCGGATATACATGACCTAGTCATAATATCCCGATAGCTGCAGTATATAATAGAACAAGTTCCGTATCCTACGTGATCATCATCTCCACTATAACTGAACTGATACTTCCATCTTGACATCACACCCAATACACTACGATTCTCAATATACCCAGAAGAGGCGTACACAGAATCGATTAAAGCCCTGGACGATCAAAACCAAAATATATTGATTGTCGCAAGTATTAGCGGTGTAGGTCTCAGGTTAAGACCAAATACACCTACCTTGATTCGGACTTCCATAGACACATAATTATACTACCAATGGAATTCCGAGGGGTCTATCCAGAACGAAGTTGTTTTCCGTACCATCGGCAAAACACAACCTTCTATTACACTTGCATGAGTATCCAATACCCAAATATATTATAACTATGTCGTTATGCTCTCATAACATGCACAAGTGTAATACTAGTCTATTCCACATTATCGATGTCCTATCTCGATAATACTACGACTAGGGATATTTAATGATTAAACCATCGTGGACTGATACTGTCTCATATCATCTCGATCCGGAACTAATCATATTGACCTTCTATCATTTAACATCTGGGTGATCTAATCACAAATGATAAAAGAGCAATTTCCTTTGTCACATAGTTAATTTGTACAACAACACCATGATCTGTACAAATAGTGACGCTATGGGTCATAATTGTCCAACATATCCTAAGTAACCGTCCATTTGGATTCGGCTACGGAATTTATGTATGGGTTTCCATCCGATATACCCCGAGAGGCAACATGCAAACATTAACACAATGTAGACAAACATAGAAGTAAATGCGAAATAATATAACAAAATGTAAATAAAAGTAATGGCGGAATATTAAAATGACGATAAAAGCGAATAACTAAATACGAGGATAAATAACATGAAATAAATGTGCGATAACAAATAAATAACGGAACATCAAAGAAAGATGTGCCCAAAAGTTTGGTCGTCTTCGATATAGGACCTCGTACACCCGGTTGGACATATTTCATGTCCAACCGAGCGTGCCGCGTCCAAAACTACAAAATAAAATATAATAAAGAGTACCCTCAGGTCTTACCTTTAAAGTCACTTCTCGGGAGTGCGTTGGGACGTCGCCGGAAGAATTAACGCTTCACTATTTTTCTGGTTCGTTGGTTCACTGTTTTGGCCGCTGTTTTAGGGTGTCAATCTTATATTTTTGGTGGTGTTTCGGTGATTTTTGGATGCTATTTTAGTCTCGGTTTTGGCATTGTTTTCAGGGGCTGTTTTGTGGTGATTTAAGGGTTAATTTTGTTTTTCCTATTTCAGCCAGGTACTACTAGCTAAAGGTTTATTTATGGTTGTTTGTTTGGGTCAAATGAGTTGTTTATGTGTGTTGTGCGTGTTTTGGCATTTGTTGGCAGTGTTGGTCGTTCAAAGTGTGTATCGGTCAGGGTCTGTGAATGGTGAGTTGTCAAATTGAGAGATGAGAGACGTGTGGCCTTGGTTTGTTTGCGATGAAAGTCTGGTTTTGTTTTGTTGATGGGGGCCGTGTGTGTCTTATGTCGGAAGTTGGACGTGTGGTCGGTTTGTGGTGAATAAGAGAGAGAGCCGAATGCAGGTTATTGTGTGGTGCCGAGAGTGAGAGCCGAAAGGAGAGAAATTGGAGAATAGAGAGAATAGGGTTTTCTTTTTTTTTTTTGCGAATGTCGTGTGGCTGTGGGGAAAAAATGGAAGAGACTAGGGTTTGTGTTTAGTATTATTTATATAGTGGTGTGCTAGGGTTGGAGTTGTGCATAGGTTTTCAAAATTAGGAAATAAATCAAGCAATTATGAGATATATTTAATTAAATTATTTAGGGAAAGAGTATTGTGTATTTTTGTGGGGATTGGATTCTAAATATTTTTAATTTGGAAGGTGATTTAATCGGATTTGGCATGTGTTATGCATGTAATTTAATTATTTTGGATTGCTTGACTTTGGTCAACAAGCTGTATGATATTTAGCTAGGTAGATCTCTAAGATCAATTGGATCTCATCCAATGCCTAGATCCGGTAGGTGGACCTCCAAGTCCGAAACATATATACAATATATATGTCAATATATCTAATATATTTTCCTAACCATTTCCTCTAAATCAACTAAGCCTTGGCTTTGGCTCAACAAGCTTAATGATTTCAGTTAAGCAGGACCCATTGACAATGGGAAAACTTCGTAATCTATGTCGATGAACAAGAAGTGACATTGAATTTGGCCAACAAATCACAACTTGCCCAAGATATGTGATATGGAACAAAGCCTTCGTTGTTCAAACACATCGGCGATGGACATTGATCTTGACTTTGGCAAACAAACTAATGCCAATCTTGGTTCTTGAGAAAGAACCACTCAATAGAAGGAAAACGCTTAATATTTGATTGAGGGTTTTTCGCGTAAATTGGCAACCAATTTATTATCTTTGATTAGGCTTCATCATACACCTTTAAGCATGCATTCTAAAACATAATAAGGCGCGAAATAAAATAATAATGATATGCGGATGGATCTTCAATAAATTATTCATAGAAAAAATCTCTTCATTTCTTCTCCCCAGCTAGCACTATTCTAACTTATATCCAATTACATAATACAATAAAGAAACCTCATTAACATTGAGGGGAATTTGTGAGAAGGGAATTACAAAGAGTCAAGAGATAAAGGATGGACACGCAGGTCCAATTTAATAATTCTAAATTTATTACAACAATTTCCAAAACTGCCATCACCCTTCTAATATCTTTCTGATATACATTATTCATACAATATATCCATGTATTCACAAAAAAAAATGTTATTCAATCAATCTAATCCAATTAATTAATCTTTGAATTAAGTGTTCATCCAATGTTCAAACAACGATTTGATTTGCACGAGTCCAACTCGTTTAAGAATAAGTACTCAAAATGTGTATTATTAAATTATATCGAACTGCAATTTTAAATCCAATTTTATTTGTATTCAATACTAATTTTTTTAATTCTAAATTAAATAATTACACTTTATTAATGTGCCTTTTAGACTTAGATTCTAAATCCAATCTTAATGGGTCTCAAAGGCCCAACTAACATTCAATGTCAATTTAATTAAAGCCTAATGGGCTTTTAATTAATTCATAAAGCATGGGTTTTGGCTAATATGGGTCAAACCAAATGCCAAGGCCCAATAAAGGAATCACCGTATTTGCCATAAAATTAATTTCAGCCCATTAGGCCCAATTAAATTTAAAATGCTCATTTATTATATTTGAACTTTATAGAACGGTTTTAGGCCTAATTTGGATCCAATCCAATTGTCCTAATCCAACTTGGCCCAACCAAGCCCATAAAGCCCAAATATAACGTTTTTTTTTAGCCCAATTCCAAATTAAAGCCTAATTAATTAAATTCCAATATTCCAAATATCACAATTTTTAATTAAAGTGTATATCCATAATTAAATAGTTAAATTAACATTTTCAAAACACTAATTTAATTAATTAATCATGCTTAATCATTTTCAATACATGTCCAACATAATTGAAGCAAAATCAAGTCATAACATGCTTCTCTATCTCACAGCATTTTGGCCATTTTATATCTGATTTTGATTTCAATCAAATTAAATCACAAATCAATATACTCATGCATTTTAAACACATCCAATGGTCTAAAAAATAAAAAATCACCATGACATTAGGGCTCTAGGTATTCGGCCACGCTATCCAATTTGGGGAAAAATTATCTAATCAGTTTTTCTCAAAATTAATCATGCATAACTCTAAGTTATCATAATCTAAGCGCAACCAAATCATCAATTTGAAGAAATCATGTATAAATCATAAGAATCCCAAATTAAAGTCTATGAACCCTAATTCATTTCATGCTTAAATTGGCCTATGATACCATTGTTGGGGGTTCTCTAAGAACATTCCAAGGATCTATTTAAGCATAAATAATGTGAATACTTAAAGTAAGATTACGGAAAAGATACTCACTTTGATCAGCTATGGGACATAGAGAATAAAAAAATATTTGCTCCTTTGTGTAGTGCTCTAAGCTCCTCTTTGTTTGAATGATTTAGCTCCAAGCTTTGAACTTTGATTCCAAACTCAATGGGAAAGGTTTCCCTAACACCTTTGTTTGATCTTTGAATGTGCTAGCAATGAAGAAAATTTACAACAAAATTTCTAAGGAAAGAGAAGAAGTTTCGGCCTTGGTGGTGGAGAGAGAGAGAGAGATTTTTAATTTTTGATGTTGTGTAATTGATTTCAAAAATCAATAATGCCATATACCAAATCCCAGTTGGTATTAGTCATTCACACATAAAATAATGCTTGTGTGTTTTACAAGCAATCAACCACTAACACTTCCATCAACCAAAAAGGTGATGAGATTAACTAGTGATATGACTTGATATGGGCCCCACTTTAATTCAAAATCTAAGTGGGCCCGCAAAACACATATCGGGCTCGGGTTCGTTAATTCCGAATTAACGCATTTTCTTTTGCGATGTTAATTAAATATTAAAATCGCTTACAAATTAATTTTAAATTAATTCGTTCGCCCGAATTAAAATCCAATTTTAATTCTGCTTTGAAATCTAATTTCATTCAATATATCGAGTATATTATTTTACAGATTTATAAGACAAGATTAGCTTCTAGCAAAGCGTCATGCCTACCCAATTCTCCAGAAATATTCTTTTAAGGAATATATAATCTTTGTCAGGCGTAGTATATGAAGTATTGCGTATTGCGATCCAATACCAGATGTCACATGCAAGACCTGGGGCTGGAATAGTGTTTGCCTCGTACGAAGCATCTATCGGATCACAAGCAACTAGTCTCTTTAATCAAATAATCATGACCTTGTCATATTATTCCGATGGTTGCAACACATTAGAGAACCAGTTCTGTATCCCTGTGTGATCATCATCTCCATATGACTGAAGTGATACATCCGTCTTGACATCACATCCAATACACTATGATTCTCAATAAACCCAGAAGAGGCATACACAGAACCTGTTAAAGCCCCGGACGACCAAAACCAAAGCGTTATGATTGTCACAAGTATTAACGATGCAAGTCTCAAGTTAAGACCAAATACACCTACCCTGATTCGGATTCCCAAGACACATAGTCATACTACCAATGAGATTCTGATGGGTCTATCCAGAGTGAATTTGTTTCCGTACCATCGGTAAACAAAACCTCATATTACACTTGCATGAGTATCCAATACCCAAATATATGAGAACTATGTCATTACGCTTCCATAACACGCACAAATGCAATACTAGTCTATTCCGTATTATCAATGTCCAATCTCGATAATATTACGACTGGGGATTTTTAATGATTAAACCTTTAGTGGATTAATACTGTCTCATATCTTATAATCCGGAACTAATCATAAGGACTTTTATCATTTATATATTTAAGTAATCTAATTACAAAATGATAAAATAACAATTTCATTTGCCACATAGTTAATTTGTACAAAATCCACAATATCTTTTACAAATAGTGACGCTATAGGTCATAATTGTCCAATATTACGGTCATGAAATCTTCTGAATTTGAAATTATTTTGTTCTTAAAAGTTGTAGATCTTTGAGTCTTTTTTAACATGGAACTTGAATCACCTCAATTCGATATCGGAATTAAAAGGTATGGCCAAAATACGACAATTGCGCAAAGTTGAAATTTCTGAAATTGTACTTCGCCATTTCAAGTTTCCAATCTCCAACCCTTATTTGTTCCACATTTCATCCTAAATGATTCCATTGAGTCCCAATTTTATTTTATCTGTAAAATATACTAAAACACATCAAAAAAAATTCATCAAACCCGAGAAACTAAACAAAATATTAGGTAAAAGGGGCGGTAAATATTGATATATTTTTCGCTCATCATTTTTCTTCCTCAAAATCTTCAAAAGGATCTTGGGAGTCTTGGAATAAAGTAGTATTAAGCTAGGCTCTTCTTTTTTATAATGATTCCAGAAGGGTGATTCATATTTTCTTCCGGAATAATGAACACTTCATACTTAGGAACGAGAGAGGTACTGTGAATTGGATCATCCTTAGGCTAGAAATTATTAAAGACCGCAAGATGATTGAAAATTTCCTGGATCAAATTGTTATCTTGTAATAGCAGGAAGTCGGGAATACTCTTCCATTCATAAGCCTAACTTTGGGTCCAAAATAACTTGGTCTCTGGGTGTTGGAAATATGGCCTGTACATAATCCAAATAGAACAAACTTTGGTAGCCATATTAAAAGATTAAAATTAGAGTCATCTTTTTCCATGATCTGTTTGATTTCATTTCTCCACCATTGAAGATGATTGAGCCATTCGAGAAATGTCCAAACCAAAGAGGTTTCGTACCTGTTGTTGTGGAGGTGCTTATATATAGACCAAACTGGAAAGACAAATATCCCACTGTAAAGTATTGTGAGACACCACATATACCATAACTCATCAAAGGTCATGTTCATGGAGGAATCAAGGTAGAAACCTATGGTAAAAAGACAGTCTAGGTAGAAACTTATAGGAAAAAAATGATCCTTCTTGAAATATTGGATCTTAGATTGGAAATGGAATATATGTTTTTGGCATAAGTCTGGATTTGGTTAAGACCGGAAAAGGTGACCTCTGGAGGGAAATATATTTTGTTCTCACTTGTATGGAGGAGGTGAGAAGAGACATAATGTTTTGGTGGACTTGCCATAGAGAAAATAAGGATATAGTTGATGGAGGTAATAAGATGGAGGGTATGACTTCTTAAGATTAAATCAGGAATTAGATTATGGTCTCCTTTTATATATTGGACTGTGAAATCATATTTAAAGAACCACTCTTTTAATCTCAAGAGATGATTATCAAGAAGTGTCTTATTCTTGAAATCAATAATCTTTGGGAATGATGAGTTATCCATCATGACAAGAAATTGATGGTCGATGAGGTGAAATTCAAATTTCTTAATCTCATACTTTATGTAACATCCTACCTAAGCCAAGATGTTACCAGCAGGAGACAGGCTAACTCTGCCTCCAAAAGCCTCTGTTTCTAACGAAATTTCGGTATGACGTATGCATAACATCATTCAACCTGCTTATAGCCAGCACCCTGAATAACCTGCTCATGTAAACTCAACATATGCAACATCAACTTGGCCTCAGGCCCCAACTCAATAAGCAAAATACACATCACTTGGCCTCCGGCCATAACTCAAAAAATAAAACTAAACTTTTACATAACCTTTGCATATGTACTAGAAATGCAAATACAATACAAAAATAATGAGTCGTGAGAACCCATAACTCGACCCAGGACTCAAAAACTCTCTCGACTGCAATTGGGGCGATCCACTGTCTTCAAAGTCTTCACTAAAATCCTGCTGGCTCAAAATGACTGCTACTGACCTGCAAAACTAAAAAACTGATGTGGTGTGAGTCACAATGACTCAGTAAGTAACCATGCTCATAATTTGAGCGTCAAACACGCACACGAAGTCTGAATCCCAATTCTGAATTTTCTTGAATTGTTTAAATGCCTAAAATACTAAGTATTGGGTGTGAGCAAACTATCTAGGTCTTACCTCTTTACAAATATATTACTTGTTTCTAATACTTTTATCTAATTACTAACATACTTTGAATTCTGTTTATCATTTATAATTTAAACATCTTAGTATGTATATACATATACATTTCGGAACCGGAACCGAACCGGTTGGAACCGGAAGGTTCCGGTTCCAACCGGTTCCGGTTCCAGTTCCGGAATCGAACCGAAATGGGACCGGTTCGGTTGGGGTTCCACCCCAACTCGAACCGGTCCGAACCGGTGGAACCGTACGGTTCCACCGGTTCGGACGGTTCCAACCGGAACCGAACGGTTCTGGTTGGAACCGTTGGGTTCCTGTTGGAACCGTAGGGTTCCAACAAGAACCCTAATTCCCCCAACGGCTAGTAGCCGTTGGGGGATGCAGGGAACCATTTGGCTCCCTGCCAAAAAAAAAATTAAAAGAATTAAAAAAATATATATTTTTATTATATAAAATAAAAATTACTAATGTACCCCTAATAACGATAATAAAACGGTTATATTTAGGGGCATTTTTGGTATCAAAAAAATTCTAAAATTCTATAAATAGGATTCGTTTTTATTTTAATTAATTAAAAAAAACCGAACCGAACCGGAATCGAACCGGTTCCGGTTCCACTTAAGTGTGGAACCGAAACCGAACCGGATTTAACCGGTTCGGTTCCGGTTCCACACTTGTGGAACCGGAAACCGGCCGGTTCGGTTCGGTTCCGCGCCGGTCGGGTCTACATATACATCAAGTTTCCATATCACTTACAACCGTGTCATTTATTAAAACTCCTTTCTTCTGATCAGACATATCTCATGTTCTCTTTACCTGTTATATTTTCATACATTCATAATATAGTGTCAAATTTATATATCAATAACAACCTTATCAAAGCTCTTTACACTTTTACTGCACTACTCTGCTATCTTACAACTATCTTATTCATTCTTTGTTAGTTAGGTTGAGACAGTTATTATAGTTATCTTCTCTTATTTCATTGAAATATAAAATATCGTTTCTTTTCACAAACTATTATCAATCACGTACTCATATATATATATATATATATATATATATATATAAAGTCATGTTACCTTACCTCAATGTTCTCTGATAAACTCATTATATGTAAACATATAATACATATAAACATATGTTACTTACATGAATGTGATTACGCTATCATGCACTAACATCAACTATATGCATCTCAAATGAATTACTAGAATACATGATCTATATGCTTGATTTGTAACCATACTCTATTTTAACATGTTATGCTCCTATAAAATACTTTTTGAAAAGCCTTTCTGAAGAACTTTTTTGTTGAAAACCTCACTTGAAAACCAGTTACTGCTTAAAATCCTGTATCTCTTATAAAAATACCGTTTCTGGAAACTTTCTTTTCCAAAAAGCCCTTTTCTGAAAGCTATATCTGAAATCTGAAAAACTGTTTCTAAATTCTGTTTCTGAAAACTATTTACTATAACCTGATTTTTGAAATCTATGCACTGAAAATCTGAAAACTGTGTACTGAAAATATGAAAAATTGAAAACTGAAAAGTGAAATCTCTTTTTTTTTTTTTTGAAAACAGAATCTCTGCCCGTAGGCTCGACTCCGCCAGTAGAAGCATCTCTGCCCGTAGGCTCGACTCCGCCAGTAGAAGCATCTCTGCCCGTAGGCGCATCTCCGCCCGTAGGCACGTCTCCGCCCGTAGGCGTATCTCCGCTCGTCGGTGCATCTCCACCCATGAATGTACCATCTGAGCGCTGAGGATCTAGAGGCGTCCCCCCAGTCCTCCACATGTGCACATGTGTATAAATCCGTCAATTCCAACAATGTACAACTGGGATTGGTCAAATCCCAAATCCCGAATCCATATGATATTCGTCAATTCCATCAGTGTCTCAAGTTACGTACTGGGGTGAGATTTTACCTCATGCCCTGAAAATATAAAACTCATGTTTAAATCTCAAAACTGAAGGGAATATTTTCTGAAATACATTTATTTTTTCAAAAGCAACTGAAGCTTTTTTTTAAAACACTCTGAATTTTTCAAAACCATTCTTAATTTAAACTTAACTCTGGAAATCATTTCTAAGAGTTTCTGAAAACTCTGAAAATCTTATCAGCTTATGAAAATATTTTGTTTATGTTAATGCATCCAAATATATATGCATTCACACAATTATGCTATTATACACACATATGTTTTTCATGCATGATCTCGTATTCTCTCACTTATGATTTCATCCATATCTATGCTCGTGTATGCATGCTAACATATTTTCATGTTCATAAAAATTCCTCGACTATACATGCTACTCATGCTCATACCTACATGTTCACAAGTATACATACTTTGAGATCTTTCTCTTTCACACATATACTCAGTCATTCAACATACTTTGACTTACAATCACTCATGAATATAAATACTTGCTACATCATTACTTCATATTCTCATATATATGCTTTAACACATGCTTTCTCATTCACAAACTGCGTTCAAAACACCATCAAGTCGTTTTATTCTTCATCCATATTTCATACAATATATGAACATACCATTATGAAAATCCATAATATCATCCAATCACACATCTTATATTATCTTTATAGGTTATTCACATTTCATACCACATCTTTCATGTTGTTACCTAAACTTGCTTTCATATTCAATAATCAAGTTTACTTAGCTAACTACTGCAATATATTCATTATGTATTAATACTCAAGTCTCCATATTTCATACTTACACTTATACACACACACTAACATAAACACTTATTCCTGCCCACTTACATGCCTATTATTCATACATGTCTATAATCATATATACATGCACATATCTTTTATCATTCTTCTACTTTCTAATGTCATAAACTTATATATGTCCTCATGCAATGCATATACTGCTCATCCATACTCTCTATCATCTTATGTACATGTATCTATACTTATGTTACTAAACACATGTATATTATGCTCATTCTGTATGAAATTCAACACTTGCATTCATACTATTCTTATACACACATACATGCTTAATCACGCCAACTTACATACTTACTAGTTTATACTTACCCATACATACTGTCGTTCTATGCTAATATACACAATACTATTTACTTAGTTAATTATACACCCACATACTCATTATAGTTATGCATTTTACACATACTTTCTAGCATTCTCGCTTTTACACATAGTTTGTTTTTATCACGAATGCATCTATGTTTATCTCATTTATAACATTAATCCCAATCCCTATGGGTAGTTTTCTACAGCCCTCATACCCAAGTATACTAATACTATATAAGCAGGCATTCAATCATTTTTCGCATGGGTTACTTACCTGGCTAGGCGAACACTCAAGATCCTGGTCCAATCTGCCAAAACAAATAATAAAACGCGATCAGAACCGCTATTTACGGAACTTTAGACATTTTTATAATAAACTTCGGATCCTTCTCGGAATGATCAAATCAAATCTGAAACTTGTCGGATTTTCCCCAATTCGTCTAAAATTACTCTAATACTCATTCTAAGTCATTACATAATGTTCTAAACTAACTCGGTTGCTTAAATTCTCGATTTACGTGATTGAGGAAAATCTTACGGAAAAGTTTCCGCAAACACTACGGAAGGGTCTCAAACCCTCCGAACTTATCCAGAATGACTTAATTACCCTTGTAATATCATATTTATATCATCTTTATGATTATGGTCATTTATGCTCAGTTGCGCGAGAAATTCTGTTTTACCGGAAACTCGCTAATTCTACCGGATCGATCTAATTTATTCTGTTTCTCCTCAGATTCTACCACATTCATCGTTCTAACATATTATAACTCATCCAATTCAATTCATAACAATTCGCTACACTACGGAACTACCGGAAATATCCGAATATAAATCGATACACTTTAAAATAACGAAATTTCAACGGAGAGTCGTACCGAAATTCTGAGAGCATATTCGGACTCCCAACGACCATACGAAAGCGCTGGTGTCGTTGGAATTCCGATCGGAGTTACTGTTCACCTGGGTGCTACTGTAAATGCGCGTGTTTCCTTCTCGTTTCGCGTGCAATCGACCACTGTTAAAATGAAGATAATAATAATGATAACAATATTAATAATAATTCAACAAATATCTCATACCAAGAATTACCAAAATGCCCCCACTTACAAGGGTATATTCGGAAATCAATGATTTTGAATCTCTTTAGCGGGATTCTCGAAAAGTGTTCAACATGAAAATTATTCGTCTCGGAAAAACAAGTCCGATGGTTCTAGAAACAGCTCTATCAGAGTTCGTTTGCTAATTTCGTGACCAAATCCGCAAACTTTACATGTATAATAAAAATCGAATAACTGATTCTTTCGAGACGATGCGTCTTCTATTGCAATAAATCACCACTTGTATTATTACGATCCATATATCATCACTTGAACTCTTATTCCTTAATATTATCCTGTTCCGAGACTATAACTCCAGTCCGGGAACCATCCAGAACTGTCCCGAAAATCTGGGGTGTTACACTTTACAACAAGAGATTCTTTGTATGTTATGGTAGAGCTTCTCTGAGTCTTTGAAGTAACAACTACCATAGCACATAAGAATTATTTTTCATCCATATTTTCAATTAAAACAGCTCCTTAATAATCATCACTGACATCTGTTTGCAAAATCATTTTCCCTATACTGGGAATCTTCAAAGAGAGAGAATTTTACGTGATCTAATTCAGGTTTCTTTACAGTTATTGTCTAGGTAGGACCCCAAGGTAGAGCTCTTTTCTTTAAAAAGCCGGACAGCTGTCTTGTGTCTTTGGACACATGCGGCAGAAATAACTTGAAATAATTTACAATCCCAAGAAACTGCTGAATTTGCTTTCTGGACAAATGGTTAACATAGAACCGAAGTAGTTCCTGTGTAATATGTGGACCGGACTGACATTTTCCATCATGGAAGTGCATCCCGAGGAAGTCGATACTGGACTGGCTAATATGAATCTTCTTTTCTGATAACATAATACCATGGGTTTGGACAATAGATTCAAACTGTTCAAGTAATTAATAATGGGCTTTTGGGTCTTTTGAGAAAAGTAGAATATCATCAATGTATATAAGAGCACTGTGTAAGATGGGCTCAAATATACAGGTCATGGCCTTTTGGAAATAGATGGGGCTAGTTTGAGACCAAAAGGCATAACTGTCCATTAGTAATGGACATCGGGAATGCAGAAAATAGTTTTATACCGATCTACTATATTAATACCAAGTTGCCAAAATTTGGCTTTCAAATCAAACTTTGAAAAGATATGGGCATTAATGAGGTGGAAAAAAAAAGAATTGATTTTAGGTAAATGAAATTTATCATCTTGGAGAAAGTGATTGAGAGGTTTGTAATCGATGACTAGTTTCTTTTTTCCTCGAATAACTTCAGATCTTTTTTCCACATAGAAAGCTTGGCACGCCCAACTTGATTTGGTAGGCTCAATCAAGCCTTTCTTTAACAGGTCACCGCGCTCTTCCTGTGCAAGTGATAAATCAGAAGGTTTCATCCTTAGATGTGTTGCTGTAATGGGGTTGATGTTTTCAATAATTTTGAAGGGTAACTTAATAAAGAAGTTCTGATTTTTCCATAAAGGTGATGAATGGTTGAACTGAGAGTGAGAGTCACAACATGATGTGAGAAGCTTGTTGGAGTTGAGTGAATAATCAGGTGGAGCTTCGAGAGGGTAAATAGTTAAAGGATGGTAGTGAATTGTTTAACTGAACATTTTAATCGAATACCATCAGGAAAGATTTGAAGCTTCTTAGCTTGATGATAAACCAATAAGCAAATCTTTATCAGGAAGATTAATTCTTAAAAATGTTGTCCATACTATGCACTATGGGAAGAACTAAATACCAGTAGGCCTTTTGGTAATAAGATCAGTTATGAACACTTTTCCATCTGCAGCCCTGAAATAATCATGATGTTCTTTCCATAATTACTGAGGAAAAACAGCATGGTTCATCATACTTTCTGTGAGAATCTGTATCAATAATACTAATTAGTGAAATAGACAGGTCATATTTGGACTGTAGGATTTGGATCTGGACCAAAGGGAGATTAATGATTTTTTAAACTTTGAGAGTTGATAATGGGTAGATGGAAGGTTGCAGGGTTTGTTTGAGTTTTTAAAGGTCCCGTATTAGATATGATCTAATAAAGGACACAGTAAGACTATCTGTATGACAGTTAGTATAACTGTTTGATAGTTAACGTGTCTTTTATAAATCTAGTATTCATCATTCGTAAAGGATGATTCCTTTGTCGAAAGAAAGATTGATTGGAATGTCTAGTCAATCTTATGCATCATAGGATGATGGCGTAATGAATACTATATTATGTGCGATTAAATATATCAATTTAATCATAATTGTTACGAGATCAAAAATCAAGCATGAATCACAAGTGAATACAACGACGGAAGTTGTGGAACACTTACATCGAGCGGTTGAGCGATGCAGAGGCAACAAAACTGAAATTCTGCTCACTGTTTGGGCGGCAGTGGGCTGCTGTGAATAGTTAATTTCGGCCATCATCAACAAGATTTGAAGCTCCAAGCTTCATCATTTTGATTCCCGGCTCATGGGTGAACTACCCTATCACCTTCGCATTGATCTCGGAGTGTGCTAGCACTCTTGTTTTGCCACAAAACACACTTGCTTCCCTCCATTTTCTTTTGTTAAATTCGGCAGTTCACTGCCTCACAAGAAGGAAATGGCGTGAGTGATGAGAGGAAGAAGAAGAGGAGAGAGAGGAGGGAAAATAGAGGTATATGTGTATACGGTTTTTGTGGGTGTTTTATGTATCTAATACACATGAATTTCATTTGAAATTCATTTCACACACATTGGCTTTAATTGCCAACCACACACAGCACCTAATCACAATCAGGTCTTATCACTCACATCACTCAATCATCCAATCAATTGCACATCACTCACATCACTCAACAATCCAATCAATTGTCACATCACTCAAAGTGACATTGATTTGATGCTTGATGTGACGTTAGATACGACTAGCGACTTGATGCTTGATTTGACGTGCCGCACTCGAATTCGAAATGCGAATGCGCTCGCAAATAATCTCGGCTCGGGTTCGCTAATTCCAAATTAACGCAATTTTCCGTTGCTTCGTAATTAAATGATTACGCCTAGCGAAATCACTATTCACGTCGCTAACGAATTAATTCTAATTAATTCGTTCGCCCGAATTAAAATCAATTTTAATTCCGCGTCGAAATCCAATTTCGTTTAATATATCAAATATATTAATTCCTCGATTAATTCTAAATTAATATTTCTCTCTCTTTAATCGATATTTTATCCTAGATAAAATATCTCTGAAATTAATCCCAGATTAATTTTCTCTCTCATCTAATTAATCCCAGATTAATTAAAAGTGCGAGTCATACGTCATCGGTGAATCTTTGGGAAGCGACCCATGAGATCCCCGGATATGTTGGCAGTCAAATCGGTCATCGGACTATCCGAACACGTGAGTACCAAGTACTACGTTTTACCGATTTACAAGACAAGGTTGGCTTCTAGCAAAGCACCATGCCTATCCAATTCTCCGGAAATTTCCTTACAGGAATAAAGATCTATATCAAGCGTAGTATACCGTAGTATTGCGTATTTCTGTCCAGTATCGGATGATCAGATGCAAGGCCTGGGGCTGGTACAGTGTCTGCCCCGTACGAAGCATATGTCGGATGACAAGCAACTAGTCTCTTTAAAATCGGATAATCATGACCAAGTCATATTATCCCGACGGTTGCAACCTTATATAGAGAACGAGTTCTGTATCCCAGCGTGATCATCAACTCCATATGACTGGAGTGACACTTCCGTCTTGACATTACACCCAACACACTACGATTCTCAATATACCCAGTATTGGCGTACTCAGAACCGGTTAAAGCCCTGGACGACCGCAACCAAAGTATATTGATTGTCGCAAGTATTAGCGGTGCAAGTCTCAGGTTAAGACCAAATACACCTACCTGATTTCGGACTTCCATAGACACGTAGTCATACTACCAATGGAATTCTGAGGGGGTCTAATCCAGAGCGAAGCTGTTTCCCACACCATCGGTGATGAAACACAACCTCCTATTACACTTAATGAGTATCCAATGCCCAAATATATGAGAACTATGCCGTTGTGCCCTCACATGTACACAAGTGTAATACTAGTCTTTTACGCATTCATCGATGTCCAATCTCGATAATGCTCTGACTAGGGATGTTTAATGATTTATCCTTCATGGACTGATATTGTCTCATATCCTTCTCCGTCCAGGAACAAATCATAGGGACCTCTTATCATTTATTATTCTAGGTGAACTAATCACAAATGATACGAGTGCAATCTCCTATGTCACATAGTTAATTTGTACAACAACACCGTGATCTGTACAAATAGTGACGCTATGGGTCATAATTGTCCAACAATCTCCCACTTGGCCTATAGCCAGTCACTCGAGTGTCTGACACCCGAACTATGTACGGTTGGCTCAAACTGCTGAGAAAAGCTTTTGTCAGCGGATTTGCATGAATATCATCTTGATGCGATTTATTCGATCATCACATCGCCACGATGTATGATCCGAACGAATCAGATGAATATATAAGTATGTATCTGGATCGTTGATGAGACCATTAATTCTTTAACATGTGCTGATGCCTAGCTCAGCTGCTAACAGAACTATATCTAATCTAATTAGATATGTATCGACCCAAATGAATTCTATTGCTGCCTCAGCTGCTGTAATTAACCCACATTTGTTGTTTATTCGATAACAGTATCTTGCTTGGAAGATTTCCAGCTCACTATACCGTTATTCAAACTGTATAGTACCGTTTGCGACTTTTAGTCATCTTTATAGGTTATAGGAAACTTGCTACAATGATCTCAGTCACTTCAAGTTCTCTTTCTCCATAGATTAAGACAGCATCCTTAGTTCTCTAAGATACTAACGGATGTTCCTAACATCAATCCAGTGACTATCACTCGGATTAACCTGTTTGTGAATCCATATGCTCAAAGCGTATGATACACCAGGTCTTATACATTTTTCAATGTACGGTTCCACGGAGAGTATTTCGAAAGCTAAGCTTTCGTCGATATTTATTTTATGGGAATATCATTTCCAAGAAATGACATATTATCATTATTTTATAGGACATCCATTATCAGTGCGCTCCCACTAACCCTCTTATTGACATAAGAATCATTTTCGTTTTGAATTAAATCTTAAATCAGTATGATTACATCAAAACGATAATTCCAAGAACCTAATGCTTGCTTCAATCCAATCATGGATAGAATAACAAGCATTATCCAAATGGATTTACCGTGGCAACAAGTAAAAGGTTGAATCGTAATCAACACAATGTTGATAACGATACCTTTCCGCTAAAAGCCTAGCTTTATACGTTGGTGTGTTGCCATCCATGTATGTCTTCCTTGAAGACTTATAAAGTACCAATAGGCACAATGCCTTGTGGTACATCAACTAGTATCCAAACTTGTTGATATACATGGAATTCATTTCTGACTCATGACACTTTGTCATAATAGGGAGTCGATACCTTGTATCACTTCCTTATTCGTAGTCAGTTGGTATCCTCATAAAATGACATCTTTATGAGGTGAGATTAGAAACCCATACCCCAGGTTATTTTTGACTCTCTCCGATCTACCGGTTCTTGTGTATTCGAAGATTAATGGTATAGTTTCATCCTCGATGAACTATTGTGTTCCATGTATAATAGTGCCTTGAATAGTGTTACTCCGATTTTCATCGAGTTTACTATCCTCCCACTTACCACTGCATATCGGTATTCCTCTAAGGAAAACCGCATGGTGAGCAACAATCTAATTGTTCTCTGTGAGGTGTATAAGTACAATACTTATGGTATCCCTAGGATATCCTACAATTGGCACTTATCCTATTGGGTTTTAGTTTGGTATCATCCAAACATATGCCAAGCATACCCAAATGGTCAGGAATGAGAAACCCGGTTTCTTTCCCGTTCATATCTAATATGATATCTGTCAAACAGATTATTATGGAACCTTATTCAAAATAAGTTCTTGCACTGTTTAAAGCTTATCCGTTGAAGGAAATGGTAGCTCAGAGCGACTCGTGATTAACCTTATTTATGTCTAACAAAATTCGGTTAATCCTGTTCGGACACACCGTCAAACTGACGTGTTTCGGGAGGAGTCCTCATTGAAAGAATACTATACTCTTTCAAGTATACGAGAAACTTACTGCTTAAGTATTTTCATTACGGCTTTACCGTGACGGTTTAATACTTTAGCTGATCTGTTTGTCTATTTCGTGTCGAAACTGTGAAAGTTTCCGATTTGTGTTTTTCAAAGAAACACACAACCATTACGCGATGCCACATCCGTATAGGTCACGTAATATTCATATCCACCTCTAGCCTAGCTAGACATGGGCCCACTTGCTTCACTATGAACTAGGGCTAACAGATCGGTGGCATTTACACTTTTACCGAGTAATAGTGTTTTAAGCACTTTGCTTAATAAACTAGATTCGTAGACTTTATTTGAATAGAATCAAATTAGTCCAAGTACCCACTCTTCGAAAGTGTGGATATACGAGTCTTGTTTTTTGTGTCCCAGACAACAATGCCACAATTAGTTTCTTAACTGATCAAATCAGTTTGAGCTATTTATTTGTCATGTTATATATTTGAGATATATTTATATTCAAAATATAAATTCTGTTATTCACATCTAATGTGTTTATCTCAATATCATCTTTATATAATAAAACACTTTAGTGTTCTAGAATATAAAGGTACACCCGCAGCGGGTTATACACTGATATAAAGATAATGTTTCTAGTCAAACTAGTTACATTATAACAGTTCCCTAATTTAAGTACACACCGAGGGTAATTCCTAAAGTTAGGTATCTACGGTTAAAACAGCGACTATCGTCCCGTTTTCAACCGCAGATTAATCTCAATTGAAGTCAGTATCCTGCTTAAAGCAGATTCTGCACAACAGTACATATTTATGTATCACACTAAGTATTTAAAATCCAATTTCAATACTAGTTGTGAACATAATATGACAAACATATTTGAAGTAAGAGCCTTGCTCGTCTTCAATTCCTTCTTAGGATATATCCTTTTATCTTCCCAAAAGATTATTATGATTTTGCCTTTGCCAATTTCAACATTCCAGTAGCCTTTGGCCAAGCCTCGGGTTTCTAGAATATTGAAGTAAGGTGTGCCTTGCACTACTTGCCTAATTGCAAACTTTGACTTTGTCTCCTTGAGAATAGTCATTAATTCTCCAAGAATTATTTATTGCAATTTAGTATTTCAAAGATCTAAAATAGATCCATGAAAATCCTTCAATTTCATTATCATACTTTAAGGATCTAATCCTTAATTCTGATTCAGAAATTAAGGAGTCTACTTCGACAAGCTTAATGGATTAAGCGCTAAAGTTATCATTATACGAATATTCCAAATATCATATTCCACTTATTTGCTTAACTCCGGGCTTTAGGCATAATTCATTATTTTATCAAATAAAATAACTTATTAATTTCCAAGACCATCTTGAAATTATTCCCAATTTGAAAATTAAAGTCGTTTAAATACATTTTCACCCAGGATTATGTTTTAAACACTAATCTTTCATTTCTATCTTGATTCTAATAGTCCAACTATTTAATCAACGATTTGTGGTACTATTGATTATAATGATTATAATAGTCCAACTATATAATCAAATATAATTTAAATTAATTAACCTCAATTACATTGATTACTATAATCCAATTATAAAATCAACTGTAAACTGAAATTAATTAATTCAAATATATTGATTAATATAATCCAATTATATATAATCAACTATAATACAGTCCAACTGTTTATTAAAACAACAATTTAAATATTAGTCCAACTAACATTTAATCTAACGACGAAATAATTTGAATGAGCGCGTATGGCGAGTAATTGAACGAGTATTGCAAATTCAATTCTTGCCTCCCACTATTTTTCGGCGAGCCTCTAACCCTCTGTCGAGTACTCGGGAAACCGTGTTTCCTAGTGGGCTAGGATCCCGTTAAATATCACACAATCTTGACTTTGGCCAACAAATTGTATGATAATTAACTAGGTAGATCTCTAAGATCAATTGGATCCAATCCAATTCCCAGATCCGGTAGGAGGACGTCCAAGTCCGAAACATATATCATATATGCCAATACATCCAATGTATTACCTAACCTTTTTCCTCTGAATCAACTAAGCCTTGGCTTTGGCATAACAAGCTTAATGATCCCAGTTAAGCGCGACCCATTGACCATGGAAAGCTTCGTAATCAATGTCGATGGACAAGAAGTGGTCTTGACTTTGGCCAACAAACCACAACTTGGACATGACACTGACATGTAACAAAGCCTTCGTGATTCAAACACATCTTGACAGACAAAGGCCTTGACTTTGGCCAACAAACCAATGCCGTCTCGGATCTTGAGTGAGAATCACTCAATGGAAGGAAAGACGCTTAATATTATTTGAGGGTTTTTCGCGTGCAAATTGGCAACCAATTTATTATCTTTGTTAAGGTCTCATCATCATACACCCTTAAACATGCATTCTAAACACATAATAAAGCGCATATGAAATAAAATAATAATGATATGCGGATGGATACTTTACATTGATCCTAGATCAAATCTCTCATTTTCTCTCTCCAAAGCTAGCACATGTATTTACTTCTACCCGTTACACTACACTTCTAAAGAAACCTCATTTACATTGAGGGGAATAGGTGAGAAGAGAATACAAGAGTATAGAGGTGATAAGGCTGGACTCGCAGGTCCAATTAATAAATCAAATTTATTACAATTTCCAAAATTGTCCCACCCGACTAATATCCATCCGATATACATTATTCATGCATCGCAACCATGTATTCACTCAAGCATGTTATCAATCAATCTAATCCAATTAATTAATCTGATAATTAGTGATCATCCAATGTTCAAACAACGATTTGATTTTGTTCGAATCAAACTCGTTTTGCGAATAAGTACTTAAAGTACGAATTCTCGAATTAAATTAAACTACATAATTAAATCCAATTTAATATGTATTTAATACTAATCCAATTATTTAATTCCAAATTAAATCTTACACTTTATTTACGAACCTTACGACTTAAATTCCAAATTTAATCGTTTCGGGTCTCAAAGCCCGATGAATATCCAATATTAATTTAATTAAAGTCTAATGGGCTTTTAATTAATTTCTTAAGGCGTGGAATTTTGGTCAAGAGTCAAACCGAATAACCAAAATCCAATCCGGGAGTTACCCCATAAGCCTAGAAATCAATCTTGGCCCATTAGGCCCAATTAAACTTTAAAGGTCCATTAGTCGCATTTGGGCTTTATGTAGCGGTTTTGGGCCCAATTGGATCCAACCAATTTGCCTAAACCCAACTTTGTACAACAAAGCCCAATAAGCCCATTTACAACATGACAAGCCCAAATCCAATTTTAAGCCCAATTAATTAAATCATAAAATCCAATTTCAAAATCTAATTAATTCCAAAGTGTATATCATGATTAATCACCTAAATCATTATTTCCAAAACACAAATTAGGCTAACTAATCATGCTCAATTTCATCATCACATGTCCAACACATTAAGATTAAAATCAAACCCATTACATGCTTTACTACTCTCGGCAATGTGGACTAATTTTATGTCAATTCCGAATTCAATCCAATTAAATCCAAATTAACATTAAATCAACATCCTCAATCGTTTCAAGTCATCCAATGATCAACGAAACAAAATTACCAAGATTTAGGGCATACTCCTATTCGGCCAACACATCAAAATTGGGGAAATTTGTTCCAAACAATATTTAATCAAATTGATCCAATCAATTATCAATTAAACATGTATTAAGCATACTTAATCATCCAATTTCATAATTGCATGCTCAATTTCATTTTACCCAATTTCAAGCTTTATGACATACTTGGCAATTTGGGGATTTTACGTCCGATTCGAATTCAATCCAATTGATTCCGCAATCGACATTAAATCATCATCCCGAATGATTTCCAACACATCCAATTGTCAAAAATCAAAAATCCCAAGACATTAAAGGGCATCACATTTTCGGCCAAGGTGGAATTTTGGGGAAAAATGATCCAATCAAATTTTCTTGAAATTGACCCAATCAATCTTCAATTCAAACACAATTAAGCATACAAATCCATCCAATTTAATTTATCATGCTCAAAATCAAGTTTGCCCAAATTTTAGCCCAAACTTTTTCATGCTTTTAACCTAAGCTCTTGATGCCATTGTTGGAGTTTTTAAAGGTCCCAAGATCAAAACTCAAGCATGAATCACAAGTGAATACAACGACGGAAGTGCGGAATACTTACATCGAGCGGTTGAGCGATGCGGAGGCAACAAAAAATTCTTCTGCTCACTTTTTGGGCGGCAGTGGGCTGCTGTGAATAGTGAATTTCGGCCATCATCTTCAAGATTTGAAGCTCCAAGCTTCATCATTTTGATTCCCGGCTCATGGGTGAACTTCCCTATCACCTTCGCATTGATCTCGGAGTGTGCTAGCACTCTTGTTTTGCCACAAAACACACTTGCTTCCCTCCATTTTCTTTGTTAAATTCGGCAGTTCACTGCCTCACAAGAGGAAATGGCGGTGAGTGATGAGAGGAAGAAGAAGAGGAGAGAGAGGAGGGAAAATGAGTTTATGTGTATACGGTTTGGTGGGTGTTTTATGTATCTAATACACATGAATTTCATTTGAAATTCATTTCACACACATTTGGCTTTAATTGCCAACCACACACATCACCTAATCACATCAAGTCACATCACTCACATCACTCAATCAATCAATCAATTGTCACATCACTCACATCATCAATCAATCCAATCAATTGTCACATCACTCAAAGTGACATGATTTGATGCTTGATGTGACGCTAGATGCGACTAGCGACTTGACGCTTGATTTGACGTGCCGCACTCGAATTCAAAATACGAATGCGCTCGCAAATAATCTCGGGCTCGGGTTCGCTAATTCCAAATTAACGAATTTTCCGTTGCGTCGTAATTAAATGATTACGCCTAGCGAAATCACTATTCACGTCGCTAACGAATTAATTCTAAATTAATTCGTTCGCCCGAATTAAAATCTAATTTTAATTCCGCGTCGAAATCCAATTTCGTTTAATATATCAAATATATTAATTCCTCGATTAATTCCAAATTAATCTTTCTCTCTCTTTAATCGATATTTTATCCTAGATAAAATATCTCCGAAATTAATCCCAGATTAATTTTCTCTCTCATCTAATTAATCCCAGATTAATTAAAAGTGCGAGTCATACGTCATCGGTGAATCTTTGGGAAGCGACCCATGAGATCCCCGGATATGTTGGCAGTCAAATCGGTCGTCGGACTATCCGAACACGTGAGTACCAAGTACTACGTTTTACCGATTTACAAGACAAGGTTGGCTTCTAGCAAAGCACCATGCCTATCCAATTCTCCGGAAATATCCTTACAGGAATAAGGATCTATATCAAGCGTAGTATACCGTAGTATTGCGTATTTCTGTCCAGTATCGGATGATCACATGCAAGGCCTGGGGCTGGTACAGTGTCTGCCCCGTACGAAGCATATATCGGATGACAAGCAACTAGTCTCTTTAAAATCGGATAATCATGACCAAGTCATATTATCCCGACGGTTGCAACCTTATATAGAGAACGAGTTCTGTATCCCTGCGTGATCATCAACTCCATATGACTGGAGTGACACTTCCGTCTTGACATCACACCCAACACACTACGATTCTCAATATACCCAGTATTGGCGTACACAGAACCGGTTAAAGCCCTGGACGACCGCAACCAAAGTATATTGATTGTCGCAAGTATTAGCGGTGCAAGTCTCAGGTTAAGACCAAATACACCTACCCTGATTTCGGACTTCCATAGACACGTAGTCATACTACCAATGGAATTCCGATGGGGTCTAATCCAGAGCGAAGCTATTTCCCGCACCATCGGTGAAACACAACCTCCTATTACACTTGCATGAGTATCCAATGCCCAAATATATGAGAACTATGCCGTTGTGCCCTCACAACGCGCACAAGTGTAATACTAGTCTTTTACGCATTCATCGATGTCCAATCTCGATAATGCTCTGACTATGGATGTTTAATGATTTATCCTTCATGGACTGATACTGTCTCATATCATTCTCCGTCCAGGAACAAATCATAGGGACCTCCTATCATTTATATATCTAGGTGATCTAATCACAAATGATACGAGTGCAATCTCCTATGTCACATAGTTAATTTGTACAACAACACCGTGATCTGTACAAATAGTGACGCTATGGGTCATAATTGTCCAACAGTAAACAATAGGGCACAGATGTAATTAGATAACTCATCATCACTAGATGATTCTGAATCTGAAGAAGAATAGGCAATAACAAAGATTGTGTCTGGAGTGAATTCTTCTTGTTTAGAGAACAATAATTCAATTCCAAATCCTAAAGGTCGAGGAGTGTGCTGTGATGAATCTGATCAATTAACTTGGCTGCCTTCTGTTGGCTGTTAGGATAATTCTTGGTGAATTTCCATTTCCTTCCGCAGACGAAACATCTGTCAGATGTCTTTTATTTTCCACATAATTGTTTCTTTTTAAAAAACTTAAACTTAACTATTGTTTATAGTTTTTTTTTCTTCTTGAGCTTCTTGACATTTTTGCCATATTTCTAGAAATGAGATTTCTTTACAATTTTTATCTTTGTACTTGATTTCCAGGTAAGACTTTTGGCAAGCTGATTTCAAAGGCTTTCTCTGTTCAAGTATCATCTTGAACATGTCTTGATTCTCACATAGCCTTTCACGAGCTAAGAGAGCCATCTAGTGAAGTTCTCATAGAGAAATATCTTTCATTTCTCTTTTGGTTTAGAGAATAGTTCTTTGAATTTCTGGCTGTAGCTCTATTGGTAAAGAAGTGACATACATATGTCGAAGGTTAGTAACATCCATGGTGGTAATTCAGGGACATACGTTGAATTTGGGTCTTTTATTTTCAACGAACAATATTTCATCTGGAAATAGTTTTTCGTGCTTGTTTGTCAATGGTTAAAACATCTCCAAGGAATTCTATGTGAATTAATCAGAAAGTAGAGTCTAGTGACTCATATTGAATGAACTGCATCTATTTGTAAGCTCCAAGAGCTTGAGCGAAAACCAAGATCTGAGAGTCATAGTGAATCTCGTAGATAATAGTGAGTTGAGATGGTCGTATTTGGCTTAGTCATCTATAAATCAATCCAAGTAGTCATCTCATGAATTTTCTCAAGCCATTTGGATGGTGGAAGACCATCAAAGGTAAACCAAGGTCCAATTGTTAGTTTCAATGGTTCTTTTGGCGGCAAATGTTCTTCCATGTATTTATCTGGTTCTTCTTCTATGTACGTTTGTTGCTGCGTATTGGAACCGGTGGAAGTTGTCATAAGCAAGGTCGTGATATCAACAAGATCTTTTTCAGAATTTCTAGTCTAAGATTGAGATTCAATTGACATATCATCTGACGTTGATTCAGAGATTTCCTCTCAAATCAGGAATCATCAGTGGGTTGAGAGACAAACTGGCCTATGGGTTAATGTAGGAAAAAACTGAATGGGTTTTGGAATAGGCTCAAGAATAGATTTTGAAGTTAACTGTTCTGGTGATTAGTGTGGTTAGGTTGAAGTAATGTCTGATAACGTGATAATGGGTTTTTAGTAGTTAGGTTGAGGTTGTATAGAAGGTTCTGCTTCCATTATTAAGGACGAAGTAGTGGGTATAGGTTTGGTTCTTTATGGTCTCGGAGTTTCCAAATCTCAAAAAATCTCATTGGTCATTTTGAAAGGTTTAAGTGGTTCTGGAAATGATGGTGGTTGGTAAAATGGGTTGTATGTAGTAGTTGGAAAGGTTGGGAATGTAAAATGGGTTGTATGTAGTAGTTGGAAAGGTTGGGAATATAATTGGTGACTCTGGAAAGAAGGTTGGTTGTTGTAGAACCATGTCTACCTCAATTCTTGCAAGTTCAGTTTTCAATCGTCTGATCTCAGCTTCTTTTTGGTTAAACTCATAACCAACGTTTCTCTATTGTAGCATCTGTCTAAGATCTGCATCGAGCTGAGTAACTTGTCGTTTTAGCTTATTGTAAAGCTGCTGAAATTGTGTAGCAAAGCTATCAACTCTTGCTTCTTGAGCTTTTGTTCTTGTGATAACCACATCTATTTTTT